>JAIUZE010071545.1:0-15442 GCA_022085475.1 Heliosperma pusillum | reverse complement strand
ATCTAAAATATTTTTTCCGCCAAGATTTCTATGTAGAATATTTTTTCCGATAAAACATAAGTCTTCATGCTGTGACGGATCCACTCTCGTATACTCTGCGAGAAAAGAAATAGAAGATATCATTAGATTGTTGAGGCAAAAGTTAGAGATATCGATGTAAATGTCTACATTTGCAACAAATCATTCAACTTTTGACTATGATAAAGCTCACATCACATTCAAAGTAGTGCGCAAATAGACGAGGTCTGGGTTTTGCGTGGTAAAAAGGGGATACGGCTTGCATCCTTGTACTCTCATTCCGATATGCAGTAAAGCTAATAATTGAAGACCAAAAGAGATATACATTCAAAGTGAGCGATCTCAACAGAAAAATAGCCACCTTTTTTTATCTAATTATCATATAACACAATTTTTAGCCATCAAGTAATGTTAAGTGAACTCATTTTTACACCTCTCACCTGAAACTAATACAGAATAATGACTGTTGAGCAGGAATATCTGCTGTCCCTTTATAAGCCATTGTGTAAAGTTTTCCTCCAACATCAACTTAGTGCCTTATCGATCTTGGCGCTTGTGGCAAGGAAGAGTATAGCCTCTAAACTACAATAATGTAAGAACAAATACATAATAAAGACATGGTTTTCATTAGTAGATATAGGCATGAACAAAAGCAAACTGATACTAAAAAACTATATAGACTATAATACTAGGGAGGATCAAAGACCAACAATTGTATAGGCCACTCTCACTAATTTTAATAAAAGCCCTGCAATGTCTACTTCTGAACAACTTGAACAGGTCACATTATTGCACCAGCAAAGAAACATTTAGAGGACAAATTATCAACAACTAGCACAAATTTAACTCAACCGAATCCAAACGTTAAAGCTAAAAGCCTAACATATCCCAAAAAACTTGTCTTGCTTGTTCTTATGAATCGAATTAAGCAGGCAAACTAAAAGATGAACTTGGCGTAACTAGTTAGTATATGCATAGGAGATTTTTAACATGTAAAAGTTTGATCCAATGTATTAATTCGTAAGTATATAGAGTAGCATTGTTGTAAATATGAGATGTGAAGTTAACTACTGGAGTTGCTAGCATAATATGAGCATAAGGAGATTTTCACAGAAGACGCAGTTTAGACGACGCAGCCTGCCTAATAAAGAAAAGTTAACAAAGATTGTGATATCCGTCTCGGGCATCCTGAATTATTCAAATCGTAAGAATAAAAAAGCTGTTAAAAACCATGAATACCCCATATCAATGAGAATGTCTTTTTCCTAATACAACCTTTTCCGTGTTAAATATTGTTAGCAAAACATTTAAGATAACGACATGCCCCAAATCATGTGTGTTTATTTTACCATCTTTTTCATATTTTGTGACAGGGAGAATTAATTGGCTTGGCTGCCACTACACTCATCAAACCTTATAATATCTGATTAACATGATTACAAAACCCCAACCCTACTCCTCAACATGGTTAAAAAAAACTAAATTCCTAATCCCTAACTCCTCTTCATCAAATTCAAGAACATGCATGAGATTCAAAGCGCTAGAGACAAGATGGATACCTCTAACGAAGCCACTGTATCCCATATTTATCCTATGACAAAGGACCAAGATCGAGTACCATGATGAAATTCTCCCCTGAAATTAGAGCGCAAAAAGAAAGACAGTTGAATCCCATCTTTATCTAATTATAATTATGACAAATGATCTAGTTTTCTTATATGTGTTGCACAGTTGAATCTTAAAAATTTGATCATAAATTGAAATACAGTACAATTGATAAGAATGGCAAAAGCAAATCATGACTCACATTAACCAATGAATGTAAATGTGTCAAACTGGTACATACACACAATTGAAAAGGCTGGTATATATAATGATCGATTGCATATACCCCATTAAAATCCAAAAGAGAAATCCTAAATCAAAGAATTAAACAAAAATTAAATCAAATTAAAAATAAATAAATAAATAAATCAAAGAATTGATTGCCCAGAAAAAAATACCATATTTAATTGCCCATAACGGCCATAAGTGATGGTGGCGACTTGATGATGGCGATGATGTTGCCCAGAAGTGCTGTGGGGTGGTAGCGACGTGACCGTAAGGAGCTTGGGGTTCGACCTTGCGTCGTCGGTGGTGATGGGATCGATGGTGTTGGCAAAGACCTTGCATCGTCGATGGTGATGGGATTGATGCTGGGCGAGGGTATGAAGGAGTTGTGAGTGAATTTTTTTTTTTGTAAAGAAAAATATGATGACTTGATGAGTGAGAATATAAGATGTGAGTGAAGTAGATTTTTAAGAAATATGAGGGTTGTGTGTGGGTACTAGGGAGTTAGGATAATTAAGCCGAGTTGATAATTCACATGCTTCAACAAATTCATTTAGATAAATGGCTACGGTCAAAGAATCACCGTTGCCTTTATTTCGTAGCACATACACACTTTTGGCTACGGTTACATAGGTGAACCGAAGCCTATTATGTTTTTATTTATATTTGGCTACGGTTAGTGGCCAACAACCGTAGCCTTTTGTGAATAGCTACGGTTAATTTTAAGGACCGTAGCCTTTTGTAGTTGCCTAATGTCATTTTTGTACTAGTGCTGGTTGGCTATAACTTCCATGTTCACTTCCAAAGTTATTCCTGAAGTTGTTATAACTTTGTCTCACAGACTTTCTCAAAGTTATGCCTAACTTTGATCTTTCTTCGCATAATTGTTGCTAGCTATAATAAGACTAAAGCACACAATTACACGCATATGATATATCGAGTAAAACATATTATGTCATTATCAAAACTATGAAATTGGTCCAACAAATTCCCCCTTTTTGATGATGACAAGTCTCTTATGATTTTCTCTTAACATAGTGACTAAGTATGGTTCCCCCTCAACAAAGCACTCCAAAGTTATAGCAACTTTGATCGCAAGAACAAAACAACTTAGCCAAAGTTATAGCTTGAGAGAATTTAAGAGATAACGAGTCTTGACAAGGAGCAAGCTTAAGCAAAGACTCAAATCATATCATTTCTTCCCCCTCTTGGCATCATTGAAAAGACAAGAACAAAGACATGAAACGACTAGAATAACACATGTCAAGGCAAGAAATAGGTATGCAAAATACGCAATATAAAACGATATATACCAAGCAAAATCAAGTGCAAATGTTAATTAAGAACTACAAACCACAAAATATATTGTTAGGTGCCAAGTGGGCCGAATAGAACAAAGTTTAAACAAGCCAAAATGGGTCGAATTGGTTAAGTAGGTCAAGAAATAAACAAACAAGGATAAGAAGAGCAAGGCATTGTGGGTAGGCGGGTGGTATTAGGGTGACCTATAACCGGGCCTAGTGCGGTACTTGAGAGTGGAGAGACAGTCAAGGCACGAGGACACATGTGTAGCTTGAGCGGTGAGGCAAACGTCAAAGTTCCGAACTTTCAAGGAAAGAGCCTCCGTCGCATCGAAGATAGTACGCATCCCCTCACGCATTTTCGTACCACTTTTGACCAAAGAACCGCCTTGGCTCACCAAATATGTCATCCGATCCCTTTGCCTATACATTTCTTGTCGACAATCGACAATGTTCCTTTCCAATTTAGCTAGGTGATCATCCACACCCGTCATCCACGTCCTCATCTCACGATTCACACCCGACCCACCTTGGTCACGGGTGGAGCTAGTGGAACCCAATGCCACGGTTTGAACAATCTTGACCAACACCGCATCAATCTTCTTGTCCTGCGCATCGAGGCGCTCCATCACACTTCCCATAAACATATCCAACCTAGACTCGATTCCCGAAACATCAACCCCAACCAGCTGCATCCCGACCGATCCCCCTTTGGTTAAAAACATCAACTCCGGCCCACAAGCATCCAACTTCATGAATTTTAAAAACGTGTCACACATGTCATCTTTTACGGTAACCCCATAATTGTTCACATCTATGACCCCTTTCGACTCAAGGAGCTGTGACACCCACATCCCGTAGGGTAGATCAAGGGTCGAATAAAGCTTGTCCTCGGTCACCGAAAAAGCGGTTTGTGAAATACGAGAAAATACAAGAAAAGGTAAATGAACCCGGTTTCCCTCCAACAAATTCTTCACAACTAACATCTCATAACATGCAATTTTGTCCCGTCCACCCCGACGCGGAATTACGGTGTTCCATAAAAAATTCAACATAAATTTCAACTTTGGAGAAACACTCCCCGCCAAAACACAACTCGACAAAGAAGCCCCAACATCAAAGTATTTCTTAACTTCCAACTTAGCCATGTCCGTCAGTTCATCCCATGACGTACTCGAATTGATTTTGATTCCATCATCAGGAACCGAAAACAGAGTACAAAAGTCCGTCACGGAAATTGAAACTGAACGGCCATTAATAACGGCATTCAACACTTCATCAGTTAATGAAACAGAAGCGAAAAAACTGTATTACCTCAATCGGATAGACTGGACCCAAAAACTGTGCCACGGTTTCCCATTCTTGAAAATTTAGAAAGTCGTTAAAGAATCCTAAAGCCGCATATTTGTCAACCCAAGCTTTCGGATAATGACGACCCCCATGTATTCCGTACTGAGCAACTCGGTTTACGAGCTTTCTTTAATCTTTCGTAAGACGAAGTTTATCAAGCCCGGAAGATGTTTCTTGAGGCGAAAAATCACGAAATGTAACCCGTGTGGTTACCTCGGGAACCGTGTCGACATTTTTGGTTGTAGCTTCTTCTTGGACTCTAGCTTTGCCCTTATTTAACCTTCTTCTTTTTGTACCCTCAAGACCCGTACCGGACCCGGTTTGATTCATGGTAGGTGATTTTTGTGTGGGATTAGGAGAGGTATTTGTGGGCATGCTACGCTTAGGAGTTTTTGGGTTTGGATTTTTGGAGATTTTTGATCTAGTGGAAGACATGGATGAAGGTTGAAAGGTTTTGGGTAAATTTTTGATTGTTGTTTTGGGTGCCGTGAGGAAGGAGAAGGAGTAAAAAAAATTGGTGAAGTGTTTTGATGGTGAAAGTGATGGGTAATTATGAGGTGTAAGAATTGGGAAGAGTACTTTTGTACTTGGCACATGGGGTGTGCCGGCTCCAAGACCCCTATTTCCTTATTTTTTTTTTTGAATTTTGGTAGGAAAGGGAATCTTGGGTAGTTAATTGTTGGGATATGGTAAGGATAGAATTTGGTAATTAAAAAGATATGGTTGGGTGATTTTATTTGGTAATTTCGGCTAACATGAAATACATGAGTAGAATTTGGCTCAATTTTGGAAAGTGAATAAGATAGGTTTTTGGCAAATATGTGGTTCATAATTCAATTTCCATAAAACACTTAATATGCAAGATACTCACGTAAAATATATTATATTAAACACAAATATACTAGCAATGAAATATGCGGACACAGTCATACAATCTCGTCTTATTCTAGCCAGTCACGCAGGTTCACAAAATAAATAAGATGAATTTAATTGCTACCGATTAAACCAATTTCCAACCGCAAAATCTCAAAACGTCTTCTCGCTAACGCCTTTGTTAAAATGTCAGCCCATTGATTATCAGTACTACAAAATTCGAGTTTAATGTTGCCCTTTTCTACATGGTCACGCAAAAAATGATGTCTAATGTCTATATGCTTAGTACGAGAATGCTGAGCTGGGTTCTTAGAAATAACAATAGCACTCGTATTATCACAGAAAACAGGCATACAACCAACATTAAACCATAATCACATAGTTGTTGCTTTAACCAAAGTAGTTGAGAACATACCAATCCTGCAGCGATATATTCGGCTTCTGCAGTAGATAATGCAACCGAATTTTGCTTCTTTGAGCCCCAAGTAATTATGCAAGGTCCAACAAACGTAGCAAATCCAGAGGTACTTTTTCTATCTAGGGAACATCCTGCATAATCTGCATCTGAATATCCTACTAGATCGAAATTACACTCAAGTGGATACCACAAATATAAATTAGATGTACCAATTAAATATCTCAAGATACGTTTAACTGCAATCATATGTGACTCTTTAGGACATGATTGAAATCTAGCACAGACACATACGCTGAACATAATGTCAGGTCTACTTGCAGTTAAATATAATAAAGAACCAATCATACCTCGATATGTAGTCTCATCTACGGACTTACCATTTTCGTCTAAGGTCAACTTTTTATCAGTTACCATAGGTGTGTCCATTGGATGAGCGTTCTCCATACCAAATTTTCTGATTAGCTCCTTGACATATTTTTGTTGGTGAATCTTTATCCTTCTTGGTTTGTTGAATCTGCAATCCTAGGAAGAATTTCAATTCTCCCATCATGCTCATTTCAAATTCTGAGGTCATTAGATCTGAAAAATACTTGCACAATTTATTGTTAGTAGAACCAAAGATAATGTCGTCTACATAAATTTGAGTAACAAGTAAATCAGAACCCTCGGATTTTAAAAATAGGGTTTTGTCGACAGATCCTCTCTTAAAATTGTTCTGTAATAAAAATTTAGATAATCTGTCGTACCAAGCCCTAGGTGCTTGTTTTAAACCATATAAAGCTTTATCGAGTTTAAAAACATGGTTTTGAAATTTGCTATTCAAAAATCCGGGAGGTTGTTCAACAAAAACCTCTTCTTCCAAATAACCGTTAAGAAATGCAGTCTTAACGTCCATTTGGAATAATTTCATTCCTTTGTGAGCTGCGAAGGCGATGAGCAAGCGAATAGCTTCAAGTCTTGCTACTGGAGCGAATGTCTCGTCATAATCAATCCCTTCTTGTTGATTATAACCTTGAACGACCAATCGAGTCTTGTTACGAACTATAACTCCTGCGTCATCCAGTTTATTTCTGAATATCCATCGAGTACCAATCACAGTTCGATTAGAAGGTCGTGGCACAAGGTGCCATACTTAATTACCTTCAAACTGTTGAAGCTCCTCTTGCATTGCTACAATCCAGTCGGATTCTGCAAGAGCTTCTTTGATATTGGTAGGCTCTATGGTAGAGAGAAACGAATAGAATGAACAAAAGTTATTTAATGTTCGCCTAGTTTGAACTCCCTTATTCAAACTTCCTAGGATACTATCCATAGGATGAGAACTCTTATATTTCCATTTTTTAGAGTTTCTAGGCTCATCATCATCTGATGAACTCTCATTTTCCTCAAATGATTCAGAATCAAGATTGGTTCCCCCTGAGTTAGACTCTGGGGTTATAGCTGAAGTTGGTACAATTTCAGTTACATTATCTTGGTCTTGGTTCAAAGTTATAGCATCATCAGCTATAACTTCAGTTTCCTTTTCCTTGTTTTGAGAAGAGACATTCGTATCATCAACAATTGTCTCAGTTCTCTGTTCAAGGTCATTTGCGGATTTATCAAGTTCATCATTGATTCCTTCAATAACTTCTTCATTATTATCTGGCTCGTCTTCCCTTGAAAGGCGAAAGTCTGGATCATTCATGTCTTCTTCTTCATTCTGTTCAACTTGCTCAGGCACATTATCTTCATCAAATACAACATGAACACTTTCTTCTATGCACAAACGTTCTTTTGTTAAAAACTTTAAAAGCTTTACTATGATTAGAATAGCCAACAAACACAGCTTCGTCACTTCGTGGATCAAATTTGCTCAAATTACTTTTTCCATTATTATGGACAAAACATTTACTCCCGAAGCAACGAAGGTGAGCTATATTGGGTTTTCTCCCTTTAAAAGTTCATAGGGAGTCTTTTTGAGAATAGGTCTAATCATAGCTCTATTGTGCACATAGCATGCAGTACTAATGGCTTCTGCCCAAAAGCTCTTAGGAAGGCCACTACACAAAAGCATAGTGCGGGCCATGTCCTCTAATGTTCTATTCATACGTTCCACGACACCATTTTGTTGTGGGGTTCGTGGTGCAGAAAAGTTATGTCCTACACCATTCTCCCTACAATATTCTATAAAAGCTTGATTATCAAATTCGGTGCCATGATCCGTACGAATGGAAACTAACTTTTTATCATACTTGTTTTGGGCGAGCTTCATTAGTACTACAAACTCATCGAAAGTTTCATCTTTAGTAAATAGAAAGATAGGCCATACATACCTTGAGTAGTCGTCGACTAGGACGAATACGTACCTGATCCACCGCGGCTTCTTACTTTCATAGGTCCACACAAATCCATGTGTACCAAATCAAGTGGACGCTCTGTACTTACTACTCGTTTCGGTTTGAATGAAGATCTAACTTGTTTACAACGGGCACATGAGTCACACATCTTCTCTTGTTCGAATTTGATTGAGGGTAAACCCTCAACTAAATCCCACAATTTGAGTTTCTTTAAAATTGTTGGACTGATGTGTGCAAACCTCTTGTGCCACAAGCATGAATCATCCACGGTGACTTTCATGCACGTAAAGGAACTTGTAGTGACTTTGTTTAAATCAATCATATACACGTTCCGTTTACGTAAGCCTTATAGGATAACATTACTAGTACCTTCAACTATGATACGACAAACATTTGAATGAAAAACGACTTTGTTGCCTTTGTCACATAATTGAGAGATACTTAGCAAGTTATGCTTAAGGCCATCTACCAGATATAGATTATTAATAGCATGTGAAGGAGATATACCAATTTTACCTACACCGATTATGTTGCCCTTCTTGTTGTCTCCAAAGGTGACCTTGCCACCGTTGAAGGGCTCTAGTGAAAGAAAAAGATTCTTGTTTCCGGTAATGTGTCTCGAATATCCACTGTCGAGATACCATAGATTATTTTCTTTCACTATTATCTCTTCATCATCTTCTGAATCTGGTTCTGAATCTGAGTTGCCAACAAGACACATCTCGGATTCGTTTTCATTGTCACTGTCTGAAATTAGGTCAAGACTGACGTTGCTTAGACACAAGTTGGCGACTTCCTCTTCCTCTGACTCGTCGTCCTCTGTGTCGAGATCTCCCTAGCAATAAGCCATCATCACTTGCTTGAATTCCTTCTTGGTTTTGTCTCGTTGATTTTTGTCTTTGATTTTCTTCCATGTGGGGCAATCCTTGATCATGTGATCATTATCCCCACATTTGAAGCAACCACGACTTGAAAGAGACCCTTTTGACTCAGTTGGCTTTTTGTAAGATTTGTTAGTGTTATTGTTAAACGTTTTGCCTTGTGGTTTGTTAAAGAATTTTTTCTTAAACGTCTAGCAAATAACACTGTTTCATCTTCAAGATCCGAATCTTGTCTTTCATTAGATTCGGCTTGTAAAGCCACTTTCTTGCTATTACTATCATTTGCCTCATCTTCATCAAGAGTAATCTCGTGAGCCATTAGGGTTCCAAGTAGCTCTTGATAAGATAGGTCAGATAGGTCTTTACATTCCTCAATTACCGTCACCTTAGGTCTCCATCGTTTAGATAGACTTCTAAGGATTTTTCTGGCAATTTCCTCGGAGTCAAAAGTTTTTCCAAGATTTTTCAATTCATTAATGATACTAGAGAAGCGAGTGGACATGCTGTCAAGCGATTCATTGTGTTCCATAGAGAACAGTTCGTACTTTCGCATCAGTAGTGCGATACGTTGCTTTTTGACAACAGTTGTCCCCTCATAGGCTAACTCTAGACCATCCCATATTTCCTTGGCAGTAGAACTACATAAGAAACGATAAAATTCAGTATGGGTCATGCCGTTTTGCAACAGACTAATAGCCTTTGAATTTTTCTCAGCTTTCTTATAATCTGCCTCAACATAGTCATCTTCTTTCTTTTCGATGGCAGTGCCAGTAGCAGATCCAAGCATGATCTTATTAGGACCATTCTTAATGATTAGCCAACACTCCCAATCGTTACCCTTTATGAAATGGGTCATCATATTTTTCCATAGACTGTAGTTCTTCCCATCGAATACGGGACACTTCAGATGTTTGGAATCCATTAAAATAAAATTTAAATGCAGCGGAAAATAAATAAAAATAAAAAGATAAATGGATCAGACTCCTTGTTGTAAGGCAATCAAGAGCACGAGGCTCTGATACCAATTGTAGAGTCTATTGATCGAATACGAAAGAGGGGGGGTGAATTGAGTATTAAAAACTAGCCCCACTTTTGCGATTTATATGATATGTAATTAATTATTTGATCTTATGAATTAAAATCAACTAATTAATTAATCAAAGTAAGCGCGAATAACGAAATAACGAAAAGTAAAGAGATAAGAGAGAGGCACGCGATTTTTGAAGTGGTTCAGTTTCACACGTTGAAACCTACGTCCACTATTCTCGATTAATAATTTTTAGTACCTTTCTACGGATTACAAAAATTACCAACCCACTCGTATAATCAACACTATGATTATAACTCAAGGTGAGGATCGCTAAATACTCTATACTATCTTACGCTAATAAGAAAGTACAATATAACTCACACAAATTCCCGTTAAAGAATTGTAAGCTTATAATGATGTACTATTATCCAATAACGTATTTTACTCAAGCGATTGATAATAATTGATGCACGAATCTTTTAAAAACAAACTCTAAAAATAATAAATATTTGCTCAAAGGTTTGCTTTAAAACGATTTTGGAAAATCAACACTAGTAAATAGATGTGCCGTGTGATTGTAGTGTATTTCGTGTGTTTGCAAATAATATGTGAATGAGTATTTATAATAGTAGAATCATAGTAGATCTAAAACCCTAGTATAATATTTAATAAAGATACTTATCTTATCATAATATAATATTTGCTTATATTTTAGAAATATCTTTATCTCAAAATATTATTTGGTTTATCTTATAGAAATATATTTATCTTAATATCTCAAAATATTGTTGAAAAGATATAGTAGAATCCTAGATTAGGTAAACAAGGAAAACAACCTATGGAAGCCGAAATTCCTAGCTCACGAAACCCTAGGAGCCACGCATCCCTAGGTGGCACAAACACTAGGTTTCACGAAACCCTAGGTGGCTCAAACACTAGGTGGGCTAATTAGGTTAACAACAAATTGAGATAGGATATATTAGAAACCCTAGGTAGCATGACAACCCATAAGTTGTATTACTAACCAATAGAATCTCATAAAATATATTCTCTAATAAAATTTTTGATAAATATAAAAATACTCTTTCACTTTTGAAAACATTTCAAAACATTTTATTTCCAAAATCATGCATCAATATTTTATCATCCAAAATCATAGACTAAAGCTATAATTTTGAACATAAAATCTCTCGAATGGAATAGTTACTGAATGACGACCTATACTATCTAATCTTCACAAAGATTTTCAGTATACGGATCATCTCTTCATCTTGATCACAAAGACCCTCCATCTCGAGTCTTGTGTAGTTTTATGTAGATCTTGCTTGAAGCGATTTTCTTTAAAGTTATGCCTGCTTAGCTATAACTTCCATGTTTACTTCCAAAGTTATTCCTGAAGTTGTTATAACTTTGTCTCACAGACTTTATCAAAGTTATGCCTAACTTTAATCTTTCTTCTCATAATTGTTGCTAGCTATAATAAGACTAAAGCACACAATTACACGCATATGATATATCGAGTAAAACATATTATGTCATTCTCAAAACTATGAAATTGGTCCAACACATACATATACCATTCACTATCGTAATGGACATCAATTGTCGTAAATCAACTTTTATCAGCAACGCATTAATGTTTCGTTCACATGTTCATATTTATCACATAACATAAGTCGTTTTCTCATCACATACAGATGCCTCCACATCGCACAACAAGATTCTTATCCATGTCTTTTCTCATTCATCGCCTCATGCTCACAACTTGATGTCTCATGGTTCCAATTCACATCTCTATCAATGTTCATACCACCGTCACGTCACTAGTACATCATCAATTAGACTCTCACGATTCAAGCATTAGTAAAACACATAGCATCACACTCTAAGTACGCACACTCTTTACACTACCCGTTGTTACCGGCTAAAAACTGAAAGGGCCATGGTACGAATTAAGAACGTCCCCCTAACCGCACTAAGAGGGGCTCGTAACAGTATCTACCCAGGGTTCATTTTATTAGACACCTAAATTCATTAAGTTCATTGGTTGGTCTCCAGGACTATTATGCTCTGATCCCACTTTGTAACAGCCCCACTTAACCAAGAGCCTTTAGCAAGACATTCTTAGTTAATTGGGACTATTGCCATATAAGTTTCCTTCGGTAATAATATCAAAGATAACAATAGGAGCACTTTAACTTAAAATCTCAAACCAATTGCATAACAAAATACCGTCTTACAACCAATTGTCAAATAATTGTTTAATTGAATAAATAAGCGGAAGGCTTTATTCGAATTAACTGAATTATATACCTAATGGTGATGACTCCTCTAATTGTCTCGTCTGGTACGTTCCCACTTTCTCATCCACCGCCAAAATACATCACGCTTATTGCAAACTTGTATGATTCATTGCTCACCCAATGGTCGGAAATTACCAAGAGGATCTCCGCGGAAATTTAGAAATAAGAATAAGAAATCACACACGGTCAACCAAAGGTTGAGTAGGGTAATGTACTATAAAATATGACAAACAACTTGACATCAATCAACAACAATCATCCGTACTCGGTAAATTTCATAACATTTCAAATACTCTGATCCCCTAACGACCTCCTCAACTCACAGGTTGGCAGCTCATTAGTACTACACATATCTTAATATACTCCGAACCCCTAACAACCTCCTCGACCCGCATATTGACATCTCATCATTATTATAAACTCCGAACCCCTAACGACCTCCTGGATCCGCAGATCGGCATCTTTGTAATACAATATTAATCATCATTATTCACAACATAGTTTAGAGCATACTTGCCAATAATCAACATGTGACACCCTCAAATTTCCGGAAAGAAAAAAAATAATTTAAATACATAACAAAGGATGTCATAAATAAAAAGGTTCATTACAAAATAAAATTTATATTATACATAAGAATTATACAAGACGGGAGACATATCTCCCGTATAAATACGGAATGAAAAGAGTATATAATAATATACAATCTAAGAACCGAATATAGGTCCAAGGTAAATACTTCGCTCGCTAGCTCGTCAATGTACCCCAAATATGCATTCACCACCTGTTCGACCGCATTAAATATAAACACGGAAGCCACAGTCAGTGGGGAGTAACTCCGAGTCCTCCCAGCCACGCAATGTCAAGTTTAATGAAACATGAATAACATAAAAGCAATGTATATGAACAATACAAAACTTTAACATATATGATATGCTTTTCATGTTATGAAACAGATAACTAAACAATAACCTAGCATGTGTGAAAGCTATCATTGACACCGATAATAATCTGTAAACTCAGGTAGGGAAGCTGGTATGGCTAGCTCAGAGGTTCCTTCAGAAACTGGCCAGGATTACACTCAAACCCTAATCAACACGTAATCATGTGAATCAGTTAACAATCGGTAATCCAAACTCTATCAATCTTAGCCGGCTTGCATCTCACCTTCTAAAACTCATAGAATCATACAAACATGAAAGACCAAAACTTCTACAAACAGGCATAAGTTCTTAGTACCGTCAATAGTCGACTTCTGTAACTCGAGGCTATACCACAAGGTAGGAAAACATCCTAGTCCTAGACTGATCAGGCCTAGCGACAACAGCTATTCCGTTCCCCGTCCCATGACATAACCGTCTATGAGAAACTCTACTAGGCGACCCCCTAAGCAGAGATAGGATAGTACTTAAGCTGGCTCCCTTCCCAAAGCGGAACTCTTAGGATGCCATGCCCCGACTTGGAGATAAGCCCCCAAGGCCGTGACACAAAAGCTATCAAGCAGTGAACTATATACTCGTTAAAGATAGTACGTGCCTATCAATGTCATGGTCCAAGATACTCATTTAGAATTAGAATGGTCAAGACGCCATATACTCATAATTCTCTATGGGTACTTAGTCAACACGACACCAACCATATATCAAACAGTCACGGGAAAAACATCCTATCATGTGACTAATTGCAGATAAATAATAATCAAGTATCATATCGCCTCATATCTACTAAGGCTAATTCAATAATTAAATAAAACCTTACTTGAAGACAAATCCCCGACCCGAGTCTCGCGACGGGTCATCAGTCAAATCGGGGCTGACTAGATCTTAGTTTGACCAACCCGTTGGATCAAACCGGCTAGAAGCAGAGTCTTTATCACATAGACATAAAATCAACATATTCATTACATGTTATTTTATTACTACTTCTAACATGTGAATTATCATATTATACCCAAAACCCCGTTTGACTTAAAGGATATTAAATTAAACTACGGTCTCGTCTTATAATTTCTAACATGGGAGAAATAATAATTTTATGAAAAACCTTTTTAATTAAATATTTTACTTATTAATATTTCCCACTTGCTAAATATTACAAAACACGATAAAAATGACGATAACTCAAAAACCGTCACAAGTCCCAAAGTGGGACCCACGGGCTGAGTTGGGCCGGACCACACATGGGCCTGGATGGGCCCACGGGCCTGTTTTGGCTAAAATGGGCTGATTTGCTTTAATTTTTCTAAAACCGATTTCTAATATTTTCCCGCATGCTTAACATAATTAAAACCCGTCAAAACAACAATTAAACAATCAAACATCGACACAACCTAAAGACCAAAACCCGGCCCCACCATGGACCAGCCCAGACCGGGTCTGAACGGCCTGGACGGTCTGGTTTGGTCCGGTTCAGCAACCCCCTCCACGGTTCACACCACAAACAACCCCAAATTAATTCCAACATGTTTTAATTATCAAACTACCATTTTTAACAACCATCATACAAAATCATGATTAAAAATAATTCATCCAAATTCCTCAAGAACACTAAACTTATTAAAATTTCCTACACAACAATAAAATCATAACTTATAGAAAACCATCAAAATTCATCAAGAACATCCAACATATTATAAATTCATACACAACATAAAAATCATAACTTATGGAAAATCATCAAAATTCATCAAGAATACTAAACATATTATAAATTCCTACACAACATAAAAATCATAACTTATGGAAAATCATCAAAATTCATAAAACATAATAATAACATTACTTAGCATGTTACTAACTAAAAATCCATAAATCATAAAAACATGAACCAAAACAAAGATGAACCAAAAACTAAAGAAACAAAAGCTAAAGGCTATGTTACTAACTAAAATCAATATTTAACCATAACATGAACAAAAACTAAAGCTATGTGACATTAATTCGTCGAGTAAATCGGAATTGTTACCTTAGCTAGCAAACCACTTAGCACCAAAATAATAATAAGAAGTATATAATAAGAAACCCTTCTCCTAATCTTCACCCAAAATATACGAGTCTCCAAACTCGTCTTCAAAATCTTCCCCTATAAGAAATGACAAGAAAA
>JAIUZE010071544.1:0-31135 GCA_022085475.1 Heliosperma pusillum | reverse complement strand
TTACTAATGGTCGAGCTCCATTCGAAATTGTGTATTGGAGTCAATCCATTTTGCCAATTGAACTGGTTCGATTCAAAGAAAATATCTAATGAGTTTGAAAGCAAAAAACAGTAGGACAAATACAATTTCTTCGTACTTGTTGAGCAGTTCGGCTCAAATTGAGAAGCGCAAATGAAAAAGTAGTATAAGGAGAATGCAAACAAAACATCGCAAGCAGCCCGTGTTCAAAGTAGGAGATCTTGTATGGCTACATTTGAGGAAGGAACGATTTCCTTCTAAGAGGAAGAATAAGCTTATGCCAAGAGCAGATGGTCCATTTAAAGTCTTGGAATGCTACGGTCCAAATGCTTACAAACTCGAGTTACCAAGTGAATATGGGGGCGTGAGTGCTACATTCAACGTGGGAGACCTATCCCCGTATCAGGATGACGACAATTTGAGGCAAATTTCTCAAAAAGAAGGGGAGAATGATGTAGGAGCATTACTCGACAATGGAAAGGAGGTCCTCATTAGCCATAACGCAGCTCACATCGTAAGTGGTTTCAAGTTTGGCTCGAGTTTTGTGACGATGTTGAAATGGGACATTGGGGAAGAAGCTACTGGTCATGTTGATGTTGCTTTGCTGTTCGTGTAGGTGTCTTGAGAGTCGTGCAAGCCTAGTCCATCAGCTCACACATCTTTTTCAATCTTCCCCTTTTGGCAAAACAAGCTCTATTGGACTTAAAGGCTCTTTTGATTCCTCCCTTTTTGTGCTATCTCAGAAAATGCAGCTGGTCCAACTCTTTTATCAATAAATTAAGAGCTAGGAGGATTGTCTAGTACCTAGGCTTATGTTTAGACCTTAATGTTTCAGATTGTGTAAGATAAAGTAGATGCTTTTGTATGTGCTTTGGTCAATATAAACCAAAGCAACCCATGTAAACAAAGCAGTTTATGAATCCAAAAATCTGAGAGTTTACATTATTGTGAGCTTGCTTCTTTGTTCTTGTGAGACCAAAGAAATAAGACAGCCTTGCGAGGTTGCCTTCGAGTGTTTCAAGCTCATACCTTGCGAGGCGGAGAGCGAGGTTCACCTATTTCTATCTTTAATTTCAGTTCTTATTATTACAAAAATACTACAACAAAACAGTATAATTTCGTTGCAAATATATAACTTGTCATTACAGTACTAGAACGAACAGTTCGTTGAACTGTTCAGTCTAAATCGACTAAGTTCTACATCACGCCCCATGTCATCTTTTTCCACTCATATTAGATCTTTTGATCTTTTGATTAAACTAATAATAATATCTAAGATATTTGTAACTTTATCGATCTGTCAACTTAAACTCCGCAAATCGCTTAAAAACAGACCCGATTTCTTCTACAACCACACGGCTCCCCTCTTCCTCTTAGGATTAGATATTTTCTTTCTTTTGATTACAATAACATAATATCTAAATAATATCTAGATATTTGATTAAATTAACTTAATAACTAATAATATCTAAACAATTACCATAATATAATTATAAAACCCGAGTCAATCCCGTAACAACAATTTCAAAACCCGACTCCATAATTCCTCTATATTTACACGGCCCATTCTCCACTCTTACTCACCACTTATCTTTTCATTTTACAATAAATCAACTTAATATCTAATTAATACTTTCTTTAATAAAATCAAAATCGTTCTTAGTGTTCTTCATCGTTCTTCATCGTTCTTGAGCAAAATCGTCACAAAACCTTCGTTACTTGTTCAAATCCGTCCTAACTTATATTTCTAGAGTCTCCTCTTCGCTCTTCATCTCCACGTACGTTTTATTTCCAATTCCGACAAAATCGTTTCAACACTTTAATTATGGGAATTCATATTTTAAGTTCTAATAATGTTTTTCTTGTCATTTCTTATAGGGGAAGATTTTGAAGACGAGTTTTGTGACTCGTATATTTTAGGAGAAGATTAGAAGACGGGTTTCTTATTTTCTTAGTTCTTATTATTTTGGTGCTACTTGATTTTAGCTAGCTAAGGTAACGATTCCGAGTTACTCGACGAATTAATGTTACATACTTTTGTTTTTGTTCCTGTTATTGTTATTTACGGTTTAAGTAGTAACATGATAAATAGTTATTATTATTATGTTGTATGGAATTCTTAACATGTTTAGTGTTCTTGACATATTTGGATGATTTGTTCATAATCATGATTTTTGTATGAATGATGGTTAAATTGGTTGTTAAAATGGATGTTTGTTAATTAAAACATGTTAGAAATAATTAGGGGTTGTTTGTTGGTGGGGCCGTGTAAGGTGGCTGGAAAACCGACCCAAACCAGGCCGGTTCAGGCCGGTTCAGGCCGATTCAGGCCCGGTCCAGGCCGGTCTGGATTGGTTCGTGGTTGACCCTTTGGGCTTGTGTCGATACTTGATTTTTTTGTTGTTGTTTTGACGGGTTTTAAATATGTTAAGCATGCGGGGTATATTAAGAAACGGTTTTTAGAAAAGTCGACCAAAACAGCCCAAACCAGGCCCGTGGGCCCAGTCCAGGCCCGGTTCTTTCTCGGACCAAAACAGCCCGTGAGCCCTCTTTAGACTTGTGACGGTTTTTGAGTTTATCGTTATTATTATATCGTGTTATGTAATATTTAGCAAGTGGGAAATTTTAAGAAGTAAATTATTTAATTAAAAGGTTTTTCTCATAATATTATTATTTCTCACATGTTAGAAATTATAACATAAGATTTTAGTTTAATTTGATATCCTTTAAGTCAAGCGGGTTTGGTAAGAATTAATAATTCATATGTTAGAAATTAGAATGAAATAGCATGAAATGATTATGATCTTCTTATGTTCAAGCCTACATGGCTAAGACTCTGTTTCTAGCCGGTTTGACCAAACGGGTTTGGTCAAACTAAGATCTAGTCAGCCCCGTTTTGACTGATGACCCGTCGCGGGACTCGGGTCGGGGATTTGTATTCAAGTAAGGTTGTATTTAATTAATGAATTAGCCTTAGTAGATATGAGGCGATATGATATTTGCATATGATTTATATGCAATTAGTCACATGATAGGAAGTTGTTTCCGTGACTGTTTGATTGTATGATATATGTCGTGTTGACTAAGTACCCATAGAGAATTATGAGTATATGGCGTCTTGACCATTCTAATTCTAAATTAGTAGCTTGGACCATGACATTGATAGGCTTACTATCTTTAACGAGTATATGTTCACTGCTTGATAGCTTTTGTGTCCCGGCTTGGTGGATCTCCAAGTCGGGGCATGGCTGCCTAATAGCTTCCACTTTGGGAATGGAGCCAGCTTAAGTACTAGCCAACCTTTGGTGGATCTCCTTAGGGTACTCATGTGATGAGTCTTGGGTGCAAAGGTTTTCCGCATTTCTCTAGGTCTGTGCAGTCTAGGATTAGGGTTGAGTTGTATCTTGGCCATGTTTTAAAGGTAACCTCTGAGCTAAGATATGTGCTTTGGATCTGGGCCATGTTTTAAAGGTAACCGCTGAGCCTAGATGTGTGCTTTGTATTTTGGCCATGTTGTAAAGGTAAAAGATGGAGTAAAATATTATACGATTCCTACCTCGTGGTATAGACTCGAGTTACAGAAGTCTTCTATTGACGGTACTAGGAACTTATGCCTGTTTATAGACGTATTGGTCTTTCATGTTTGATGATTCTATGAGTCTTAGAAGGTGAGATGCAAGCCGGCTAAGGTTGATAGAGTTTGGATTACCGGTTGTTAACTGATTCACATGATATTTTGTATGATTAGGGTTTGAGTGTATCAGGGCCATGTTTTAAATATAACCTCTGAGCCAGCATACCAGCTTCCCTACCTCGTGATATAGTTTGTTAACCGATTCACATGATAGTTTGCATGAGTAGCTTAGCTTTCATATGCTAGAGGTTTTGTATTTTTCATATACATCTCTTTTATGTTATTCATGTTTTATTAAACTTGACATTTCGTGGCTGGGAGAACTCGGAGTTACTCCCCACTGACTGTGGCTTCCGTGTTTATATTTAATGCGGTTGGCAGGTTTGTGATGCATACTTGGGTACATTGACGAGCTAGCGAGCGAAGTATTTACCTTGGACCTATATTCGGTTCTTAGGATTGTATATTATTATACACTCTTTTATTTCCGTATTTATACGGGAGATATGTCTCCCGTTTTGGAGATATTCTTTATGTATAATATTATTTCCTTTTTGTTATGAACCTTTTCTTTATGACACCTTTGTTATGATGAATATATTTAATAGTAGGTTCCGGTTTTAAAATTTACCGATTTTCACTAAAGTGAACCTATTAGAAACGTATTCTCATCTTTTATTTATTTAAATTACTTGTTTTTCTTTCCGCAAATTTGAGGGTGTCACAACCTTCCTAAGAGCTTTTGGGCAGAAGCCATAAGTACTGCATGCTATGTGCACAATAGAGCTATGATTAAAACCTATTCTCAAAAAGACTCCCTATGAACTTTTAAGAGGGAGAAAACCCAATATAGCTCACCTTCGTTGCTTCGGAGTAAATGTTTTGTCCATAATAATGGAAAAAGTAATTTGAGCAAATTTGATCCACGAAGTGACGAAGCTGTGTTTGTTGGTTATTCTAATTATAGTAAAGCTTTAAAGTTTTTAACAAAAGAACGTTGTGCATAGAAGAAAGTGTTCATGTTGTATTTGATGAAGATAATGTGCCTGAACAAGTTGAACAGAATGAAGAAGAAGACATGAATGATCCAGACTTTCGCCTTTCAAGGGAAGACGAGCCAGATAATAATGAAGAAGTTATCGAAGGAATCAATGATGAACTTGATAAATCCGCAAATGACCTTGAACAGAGAACTGAGACAATTGTTGATGATACGAATGTCTCTTCTCAAAACAAGGAAAAGGAAACTGAAGTTATAGCTGATAATGCTATAACTTTGAACCAGGACCAAGATGGTGTAACTGAAGTTGTACCAACTTCAGCTATAACCCCAGAGTCCAACTCAGGGGGAACCAATCTTGATTTTGAATCATTTGAGGTAAGTGATAGTTCATCAGATGATGATGAGCCTAGGAACTCTTAGAAATGGAAATATAAGAGTTATCATCCTATGGATAGTATCCTAGGAAGTTTGAATAAGGGAGTTCAAACGAGGCGAACATTAAATAACTTTTGTTCATTCTATTCTTTTCTGTCTACCATAGAGCCTACCAACATAAAGGAAGCTCTTGCAGAATCCGACTGGATTGTGGCTATGCAAGAGGAGCTTCAACAGTTTGAACGTAATAAAGTATGGCACCTTGTGCCACGACCTCCTAATCGAACTGTGATTGGTACTCGATGGGTATTCAGAAATAAATTGGATGATTCAGGAGTTATAGTTCGTAACAAGGCTCGATTGGTCGTTCAAGGTTATAATCAACAAGAAGGGATTGATTATGACGAGACATTCGCTCCAGTAGCAAGACTTGAAGCTATTCGCTTGCTCATTGCCTTCGCAGCTCATAAAGGAATGAAATTATTCCAAATGGACGTTAAGACTGCATTTCTTAACGGTTATTTGGAAGAAGAGGTTTTTGTTGAACAACCTCCTGGATTTTTGAATAGCAAGTTTCAAAACCACTGTTTTTAAACTCGATAAAGCTTTATATGGTTTGAAACAAGCGCCTAGGGCTTGGTACGACAGATTGTCAAAATTTTTATTACAAAACAATTTTAAAAGAGGATCTGTCGACAAAACCCTATTTCTAAAATCCGAGGGTTCTGATTTACTTGTTGCTCAAATTTATGTAGACGATATTATTTTTGGTTCTACTAACAATAAATTGTGCAAGTATTTTTCAGATCTTATGACCTCAGAATTTGAAATGAGCATGATGGGAGAATTGAAATTCTTCCTAGGATTGCAAATTCAACAAACCCAAGAAGGGATAAAGATTCACCAACAAAAATATGTCAAGGAGCTAATCAGAAAATTTGGTATGGAAAACGCTCATCCAATGGACACGCCTATGGTAACTAACAAAAATTTGACCTTAGACGAAAATGGTAAGTCCGTAGACGAGACTACATATCGAGGTATGATTGGTTCTTTATTATATTTGACTGCAAGTAGACCCGACATTATGTTCAGTGTATGTGTCTGCGCTAGATTTCAATCATGTCCTAAGGAATCACATATGATTGCAGTTAAACGTATCTTGAGATATTTAATTGGTACATCTAACTTATATTTATGGTATCCACTTGAGTGCAATTTCGATTTAGTAGCATATTCAGACGCAGATTATGCGGGATGTTCTTTAGATAGAAAAAGTACCTCTGGATTCGCTACTTTTGTTGGACCATGCATAATTACTTAGGGCTCAAAGAAGCAAAACTCGGTTGCGTTGTCTACTGCAGAAGCCGAATATATCGCTGCAGGACTGGTATGTTCTCAACTATTTTGGTTAAAGCAACAACTATGTGATTATGGTGTTAATGTTGGTTGTATGCCTGTTTTCTGTGATAATACGAGTGCTATTATTATTTCTAAGAACCCAGCTCAGCATTCTCGTACTAAGCATATAGACATTAGACATCATTTTTTTGCGTGACCATGTAGAAAAGGGCAACATTAAACTCGAATTTTGTAGTACTGACAATCAATGGGCTGACATTTTAACAAAGGCGTTAGCGAGAAGACGTTTTGAGATTTTGCGGTTGGAAATTGGTTTAATCGGTAGCAACTAAATTCATCTTATTTATTTTGTGAACCTGCGTGACTGGCTAGAATAAGACGATATTATATGACTGTGTCCGCATATTTCATTGCTAGTATATTTGTGTTTAATATAATATATTTTACGTGAGTATCTTGCATATTGAGTGTTTTATGGAAATTGAATTATGAACCACATATTTGCCAAAAATCTATCCTATTCACTTTCCAAAATTAAGCCAAATTCTACCCATGTATCCTATGCTAGCCGAATTTCTTAAACAAAAATACATCACCATATCTTTTATTTACCAAATTCTATTCTTACCATATCCCAAATTAACCACCCAAGATTCCTTTTCCTACCCAAATTCAAATTAAAAAAAAAAAGGAAAGAGCTTACTTGGGGCCGGCACACCCATGTGCCCAAGTACAAAAGTAACACAAATTCTTACATCTCATTATTACCCTCTTACACCTTTCACTTTCAGCACATCAATACTCAACAAATTTTTTTACTCTTCCTCTTCCACCTCACGGCACCCACAACAAACAACACACAAACACCCAAACCTTCAACCATCATCAATGGCTTCCACTAGATCAAAAATCTCCAAGAACCCAAACCCAAAAACTCCCAAGCCTAGTATGCCCAAAAATACCTCTTCTCCTCCCACACAAACATCACCCAACCCAAACCAAACCGAGTCCGGTGCGGGTCTTGAGGGTACGAAAAAAGACGGTTAAATAAAGGCAAAGGTAGACTCCAAGACGAAGCTACATCAGAAGTTGCTGACACGGTTCCCGAGGCACCAACACGGGTTACATTGCGTGATTTTTCGCCTCAAGAAACATCTTCCGGGCTTGATAAACTCCGTCTCACAAAAGACGAAAGAAAGCTTGTAAACCAAGTTGCTCAGTATGGAATACACGGTGGTCATTATTATCCGAAAGCTTGGTGTGACAAATATAGGGCTTTGGGATTCTTTACCAATTTTCTGAATTTCCAAGAATGGGAAACCGTGGCTCAGTTTTCGGGTCCTGTTTATCCGATTGAGGTAATCCAGTTCTTTTCTTCTGTTTCATTAAACGATGGAGTGTTGCATGCCGTCATTAATGGCCGTTCAGTTTCGATTTCCGTGACGGACTTTTGTACTCTGTTTTCGGTTCCTGATGATGGAATCAAAATCAATCCGAGTACGTCATGGGAGGAACTGACGGACATGGCTAAGTTGGAAGTTAAGAAGTATTTTGATGTTGGGGCGTCGTTGTCGAGTTGTGTGTTGGAGGGAAGTGTGTCACCAAAATTGAAATTTTTGTTAAACATTTTATGGAATACCGTGATTCCGCGACGGGGCGGACGTGACAAAATTGCATGCTATGAGATGTTGGTCGTAAAGCATTGGTTGGAGGGCAACCGGGTTAATTTACCTTCTCTTGTGTTTTCTCGTATTTCACAAACCGCTTTTTCGGTGACCAAAGACAAAATCTATTCCACTCTTGATTTGCCGTATGGTATGTGGCTGGCACGGCTCTTAGAGTCGAAGGGAGTTGTTAATATGAACAATTATGGGGTCGCCGTAAAAGATGAAATGTGTGATACGTTCTTGAAGTTTATGAAGCTAGATGCTAATGGACCGGAGTTGTTGTTTTTAACAAAAGGAGGGTCGGTCGGGTTACAGCCGGGTGGGGCTGATTTTTCCGGGATTGAGTCCAAATTGGATATGTTCATCGGTAGTATAATGGGTTGTTCAAGCAGGACAAGAAAATTGAGGCGGTATTGGACACGGTTGTTCAAGCCGTGGCAGTGGGCTCCTCGAACTCTACCCGTGACCAAGGTGGGTCGGGTGTGAGTCATGAGATGAGGACGTGGATGAATGGTATGGATGATCGCCTTGCTAAGTTGGAACGAACCATTGTCGATTGTAAGCAAGAAGTGTATAGGCAAAGGGATCGGATGACATTCTTGGTGAGCCAAGGCGGGTCTTTGGTTAAGAGCGGAACGGAAGTGCGTGAGGGGATGCGTACTATATACGATGCGACGGAGGCTCTTTCGTTGAAAGTTCGGAACTTTGACGTTTGTCTCACCGCTCAAGCTACACATGTGTCTTCTTGCCTTGACCGTCTCTCCACTCTTGAGTACCGCACTAGGCCCGGTTATAAAGCACCCTAGCCTCATCCACCTACCCACAATGCCTTGCTTTTCTATCCTTCTTTGCTTATCTCTTGAACTACTTAACCATATTCGGCCCATTTTGGCATGTTTAAACAATTGTTCTATTCGGCCCAATGGCAACTAATACTCTATTTTGTGGTTTGTAGTTTTTATTTAACATTTACTCTTGAGTTTGCTTGGTATAAATCGTTTTATATTGCGTATTTTGCATATCTATTCCTTGCCTTGACATGTGTTATTCTAGTCGTTTCATGTCTTTGTTCTTGTCTTTTCAATGATGCCAAGAGGGGGAAGAAATGATATGATTTGAGTCTTTGCTTAAGCTTGCTCCTTGTCAAGACTCGTTATCTCTTAAATTCTCTCAAGCTATAACTTTGGCTAAGTTGTTTTGTTCTTGCGATCAAAGTTGCTATAACTTTGGAGTGCTTTGTTGAGGGGGAACCATACTTAGTCACATTGTTAAGAAGAACTCTTGAGGAAATCATATGAGACTTGTCATCATCAAAAAGGGGGAATTTGTTGGACCAATTTTCATAGTTTTGATAATGACATGTGTTTACGTAATAATATGTTTTACTCGATATATCATATGCGTGTAATTGTGTGCTTTAGTCTTATTATAGCTAGCAACAATTATGAGAAGAAAGATCAAAGTTAGACATAACTTTGATAAAGTCTGTGAGACAAAGGTATAACAACTTCAGGAATAACTTTGGAAGTGAACATGGAAGTTATAGCTAACCAGGCATAACTTTAAGGAAAATCGCTTCAAACAAGATCTACATAAAACTACACAAGACTCGAGATGGAGGGTCTTTGTGATCAAGATGAAGAGATGATCCGTATACTGAAGATCTTTGTGAAGATTAGATAGTATAGGTCGTCATTCGGTAACTCTTCCATTCGAGAGATTTTATGTTCAAAAGTTATAGCTTTAGTCTATGACTTTGGATGATAAAATATTGATGCATGATTTTGGAAATAAAATGTTTTGAAATGTTTTCAAAAGTGAAAGAGTATTTTTATATTTATCAAAAGTTTTATTAGAGAATATATTTGTGAGATTCTATTGGTTAGTAATACAACTTATGGGTTGTCATGCTACCTAGGGTTTCTAATATATTCTATCTCAATTTGTTGTTAACCTAATTAGCCCACCTAGTGTTTGAGCCATATAGGGTTTCGTGAAACCTAGTTTGTGCCACCTAGGGTTGCGTGCCTCCTAGGGTTTCGTGAGCTAGAGGATTTCGGCCAATCTAGGTTGTTTCCTTAGTTTACCTAATCTAGGATTCTACTATATCTTTACAACAATATTTTGAGATATTAAGATAAATATATTTATATAAGATAAACCAAATAATATTTTGAGATAAAGATATTTCTAAAAGATAAGCAAATATTATTTTATGATAAGACAAGTATCTTTATTAAATATTATACTAGGGTTTTAGATCTACTATGATTCTTCTACTATAAATACTCATTCACATACAAATTGCAAAACACACGAAATACACATATTTTACACGGCTATTTATTTTACTTTTGTTGATTTTCCAAAATCGTTTTAAAGCAAAACTTTGAGCAAATATTTTTTTTTTTTAGAGTTTGTTTTTAAAAGAGTTGTGCATCAATTATTATCAATCGGTTGAGTGAAATACGTTATTGGATAATAGTACATCATTATAAGCTTACAATTCTTTAACGGGAATCTGTGTGAGTTATATTGTACTTTCTTATTAGCGTAAGATACTATAGAGTATTTAGCGATACTCACCTTGAGTTATAATCATAGTGTTGATTATACGAGTGGGTTGGTAATTTTTGTAATCCGTAGAAAGGTACTAAAAATTATTAATCGAGAATAGTGGACGTAGGTTTCAACGTGTGAAACTTAACCACTTCAAAAATCGTGTGCCTCTCTCTTATCTCTTTACTTTTCGTTATTTCGTTATTCGCGCTTACTTTGATTAATTAATTAGTTGATTTTAATTCATAAGATTAAATAATTAATTACATATCATATAAATCGAAAAAGTGGGGCTAGTTTTTAATACTCAATTCCCCCCCCCCCCCCCTCTTTCGTATTCGATCAATAGACTCTACACTTAACCCGGTCGGTGTTAATCCTAATTCGCGAGACTAGTTAATTAATCATGGCCAGTAATCAAACAATTAGAATTAAAACGATAATCATGCAATTGCAATTCAATTAATTAATCTACCCCTTCTAAAAATCCTAGATCCCCGTTCAACCCTAGAAAGGAATTTAGCTACTCATAACGATATAAAAAACAACAATAATAATTAAAGTAAACATGATTAACAATAATGAAAGGATGAACAAAGAATAATTAAAGAACTAAAAGGCAATTAAATTGAATAACGAAGAAAGATTGAAGAATACCGATTACAAGTTGAACTAAAGACAATCGTCTTTGATGAATAAAATCCAGAGGCAAAGCAAGCTAAATTAGGTTTTCTAATATTCAAGCATGAAAAGCATTAAAAAGTATGTCTAATTATGAAAGACGAGCTTTCTTTTTATAATACAAAAGTCTAAATAATTAGGTTAAAGTTTAGGAAAATATTAGAAAGCCGCCAAAATATTGGGTTGCTCGATCGAGCAAAGTGATTCTGCTCGATCGAGCATGACCACAATGCAACTCGATTGAGCAAGGCCCTTCTGCTCGGTCGAGCAGCCCTTTAAAATGGCTCGTTTCTTGATTTTCATCATTACTTCTCTTTCTTTCTTGATTTCCGTGCCTAAACTTCTACGATCCAACTCCGCCATGCTTCATATGTACTCAAAAAGCTCCAAATGCAACGAATCTGCATTAAAACATAACAGAAGCGGCAGAATCTATATTCTAGCTAAAATAGCATAGAAATAAGCAAGGAAAGACGGTAAATCGAGTTAAATGCAACTAAGGGAAGCATAAAATATGTGTATAAATAATGATCATCAAACTCCCCCAAACCAATCCTTTGCTTGTCCTTAAGCAAAGCACTCGACACATACAAAGACAAACATACAAATGGTGAATGAAAAACTTAAAGCTAATGTTAAAGCACATACAAATCCCAAGCTATCCATATCTATAACAAAGTAATGAACAAGTTGTACCAATAAAACAAATTTAAAGGCACAAGAAAGTAGAAAACGCAGCTCATATTCCAAGATTTTAAATGGTACCGTAGTATAGACAAAAACCAAATACCTTTCAATCTTGCAAGGCTCAATTTTTCGGATTCTCGCGGATTCACTCAAGCACTCATAAGTTTATGTAAAGGTGAGTTTTGTGAAGATATAAAGAAAAAGAAACACTCACTCTACTTATGAAACATGCATGCATTCTAATGTAATAGTAATTTCTCCAACTAATACGCATTCGCTATAAAGTACATGAATCAGGACAAAAAGGGAGGCTAATGAGTGAAGGTATAGAAGTGGATTGTGCCAAGGCACGTATGGAAATATGGGGCTAAGACCAGTAGTCGCAGCGACACTTACCAAAATAAATCTACAAGACTAGCACAAACCAACATCGACTAGAGAAATTATCTTAAACTTTGACAACACAAGAGAGATATCGATATTGCTCTCTCAAAAATGCATTGGACTCTAGTATAATCCCTTTCATTATCCCTTGAATAATTCAATGAAGCAACATATATATATTTTTTTCTTTTTTTTTTCTTTTTTTTTTCTTTTCTTTTTTTTTCTTTTTCTTCTTTTGCTTCATAACATTTTTTTTTCAACAAAGGGAATAAATGACACAATTGCCAACATACTTGCTACACCCATTTAATATTCTTTTTGAGAAATCCCGACCCAACCATAGTAGACAAGTAGATAAGAAAAACATGCAACTGCAACTGTCCCGATAAGGTAGGCAAATTCTAGGAATGTAGCTTTTAGATAGGTTATAAAACTGGCTACAAGAGGCTCAAATTGGCTAAACATAGAGAACTCAATAATAAGGGTATAAAATCAAGTCTTTTTTGGCTATGTGAGGCTTATTTGAACAGAAAGAACCGCCTTTCCTCATGCACTTATCAAACGAACGCGTATAGTATCAAGAAACGAATGTCACACTTATGCAATTTGATGTTACATATTCCACAAGGACTACCACACTCAAGCCTAAAGACAATGAGACCAGTTTATTATTGTTCCTGGCTAGGAAGCTCTGTAGACCTCAGAATTTTAAGTGGTTTACCAACAAAAATTGCCAAATCTAATTAGCATAAGGTATGTCAAAAATGGTCAAGACTTGTACTATGAGCTTTGTTTTCAAAAATAGTAAGTCAAAACAATGCACATGGACAACTTATTTTGGATTCAAATGCAGAAACAATGCAAACTATCATCATTGTTATTCAACTTCACCAATACTCGACCTAATAAAATAAAAAACATGTTTTTGGATTTTGTAATTTTTTCTATTTTTATGATTTTTTTTTCTTTAAAATAAACACACAACATAAATAAAGACTCTCCCCCAAACCTAAATGTCACAGTGTCCTCATTGTGACGCTAACAGCACATCAATCACACAACAACCAACATCAACAACCTAAAGGACACAACTAACAAAGGGAAAAGGGGAAATAACTAAAAGAAAATACAATAAAAGAAAGTACAAGGATAGATAATACCAGCTGTATAAAACAATAGCCTCCCCCAAACCAGCTGCAAAAGGGGTGTAGTGACCAGCTGTCACTACTGCTCCTCCTCCTCATCATCATCATCATCGTCATCATCACCCCTCTAAGCAGCACCAGAAGAAGAAGCCCGAAATGGCTCACCAAATCCACCAACCGGAGCATCCGGTCGGATAAGAGTATAGCACTAACGACCCAGGCAACCATAATCGTGACTAAACTCCTGGGAAAACTGCTGAGGAGTCACCCTATAATTGTCGAACGCACCAGTCTCGTCACCCGGACCTCGGTAGTAGCTCGACGGAGCCCAACCAGCAGTGGCATTAAGATCGGTCCGCATAAGGTTCTCCCAAAGTCCCCTCATCATCAAGTCATTGTTGATTCCTTGGTGAATCCTAATCTCCCTCTACAAAGCCGGATCATAGGTGTAAGCAGATGGAGGGTAAGGGTAAGGAGCTGGGGTGATTCCAAAGTGTGGAGCCTGGGTGGTGGCAGTCTGAGCAGTAGAAGATGGGGTGATCCGCCGACAAGGTCGACGGTTCTCGGCCAAAATAAAAATAATCTCAGGTGGAACCACATAAGAACGAGGGGGAGGGGTAGGTCCAGTCTCAGGATCATGGGTAGACAACCGCTCCGTAGAAGGGAGACGGTTATCAGTATCGGGAAGAGCTATCCACTAGGACCCCTGTACTCGCCATTGAAATCTAGCATTTCCTAACGCATTAATCCAGCAAAGGGCGTGACGCAAGTACTCCTCGTCTACTCTAGGGGCATGAATTGGGATCATTGGTGTGTATCTACGGTCTCCCCCAAACCCAGTAAGTCGCCTAGCCAACCTAGTGACCAAGGCACCACAGTCTAAAGAATGCTGGGTAGGGGAATTGACCCTCCAGAAAGCATAACACACCAAACCCGCCGGGTGTAAATGAAAATCATTCTCATGCGTGGGGTTGAGGGTAGAAGCAAGTAATAAGACCTAATGAGAATTAAGTTTACCGAGGTCTTTCCTAGCAAACAAAAGGAGGCTAAAGAAACGCAAAAGCAACCTTAGAAAAGGATGCTGCACATCATTGACCGCCATAGCATTAACACGTGCATCAGGAAGACCAGTTAATAGAGTATAATAATCAACGGCTTGAAAGCCGGAAGGAATACTAATAAAAGCATCATCGTCACCAAGAGAAAGACCCAGATGATTAGCCAATTCAGCATACGACAACACAAAATCCCGATTAAGCAACCTAAAAGACACACGTTTATTTGTCTCGTCTCAATCATAGGAACTGAAAAATTCAAGAGTTAGTGGTCGATAGAAAAGCTCGTTAAGGGAATATAACCCACCAAACCCAATTCGGTCAAACATATCAAATATAGCATTACCAAAACCGAGTAAACCAAGAACGGTGGGGCACACACAACGAGTAGGGTCCATAGGACGACCTATAAGCATAGCGAAGCGATCATGTTGCTCATGTGTGCTGAAAACGATCCAAGGATAAGTGAGGCTACTCGGAATCACTTCTATTTCGGGTTGTCGAACGTGACGGGGTTCTCTACGACGCTTTCTAGCTCCTACTTGTCTAGACATGGCTAATTGAAGTAAATAAAACACACAAACACAACTATATGCTCAAAACACGGATTTAGCAAACCCTAATTTGAAAAAATCAAATTTTAAGTCTAAATCGCAGGAAAGACGAAGCAATTAGCAATGTAATAGTGATTAATTACTAAAGAACAAAGTAAGAAAGCAACGAACAATGAATTAGAAGCACAAAATTGAAGAAATAAGAAGCAAACCCTAAATCACGTTTTGGGCAAGATAAGAGAGCAAAAACACCAATTTCTTCACAAATTGCACTTAAAGTAGGTAGAATGATGATTATTGATGCTAGGATGATCACAAATTGATGATTTGAAGTTGATTGAATGAGGTTTATGAGAGAATAAGGGGGGGGGGGGGGGGCAGGACCGGTCGGACCGGACGACTCGATCGAGCAGGTCAGGTCTGCTCGATCGAGCAACCTAAAAAATCTTGATTTTTGAGTCTGCTCGAGTGGCTGATATATTTGATGCATGAAAACACGATCGAGCAAGTCATGATGCTCGATCGAGCAACCTATCATTTTCAGATTTTCCTCGCTTTTTCTCTTCTTTTCTCCTTTCTTTCTTTTCGTTTCTTCATTATTAAAGCGACTTCCAATTTAACAGCTGCAAACACTCCAGAAAATTGTTAGATCGCTCCCTCACCGCACTCAATAAAGCACAACTATATTAACTATCCAAACTAAATCTAATTTAACTATAACATTAATAACGAAGCTAATCGAAATAAAATTTACAAACGAAGTACAAGTAAATGTCGGGTTGCCTCCCGGTTAGCGCTGGTTTATATCGGTCCCGCACGACCGTGTTACCTCAAAGTCATAGTGATTTATCAAGAGTGAAAAGGTCGACGGCCTCTATCACTCCTGTAAATGCTCCATCATAATAGATCTTTAAGCGTTGACCATTGACTTTGAAAATTTCACCCTTGTCGGTTTGTAGCGTAACCGACCCAAACTTGTTCACCTCGATAACTGTGAACGGTCCCGACCATCTGGACTTGAGTTTACCTGGAAACAAACGCAAATGGGAGTTAAATAATAATACTTTATCTCCAACTTTAAATTCCCGCTACAGAATATGCTTGTCATGCCACTTCTTTGTCTTCTCCTTATAAACCCGAGCACTATCATAGGCATGCAATTGAAACTCATTGAGCTCGCTCAATTGCATAAGTCGTTTCTCACCCGCCAGTGAGGGATCCATATTAAGCTCTTTTATGGCCCACATAGCCCTACGCTAAAGTTCTACCGGTAGATGATACGCCTTGCCATAGACTAACTGGTATGGAGAAGCACCGATTGGTGTCTTAAAAGCAGTTCTATAAGCCCATAAGGTGTCATCGAGCTTACGACTCCAATCCTTCCTGGATTTACTCACAACTTTCTCAAGGATAGACTTAATCTCCCTATTAGAAACCTCTACCTGGCCACTTGTCTGCGGATGATAACTTAACCCCCGACGATGTGTAACGCCATATTTCTTCAATAAAGAGTTAATATGGCGCTCATTGAAATGCTTTCCTCCATCGCTAATGAGAGCACGAGGAACCCTAAATCGTGGGAAAATGATCTTCTGAAATAGTTTTACAACTGCTTTGGCATCGCAAGTGGGAGTGGCTAGGACTTCCACCCATTTGGAGACATAGTCTACCGCTACTAGAATATATTGGTTACCATAGGAAGATGGGAATGGCCCTTGGTAGTCAATACCCCAAACATCGAATATCTCAACTTCCAAAACACCCGTTTGAGGCATCTCATGCCTTTGAGAAATGTTATCCGTCCTTTGACATGCGTCACAAGAACGGACAAATGTAGTAGCATCCTTGAGAATAGTCGGCCAATAAAAACCCGACTGTATAACCTTAGCAAACGTCCTTGAGGGACCATGATGACCGCCATAAGAAGAAGAGTGGCAATGAGAAAGGATGGCATGTACCTCACCCTCTGGAATACATCGTCGATAAATGCCGTCGGCACATTCCCGGAATAGATGAGGATCATCCCAAAAATACCTCTTGACATCGTGCTGAAACCTCTTCTTTTGCTGATAGGATAGATCCAGAGGCATAATTCCTCCAACAGAAAAAGTTGGCATAATTAGCAAACCATGGAGTCTCCATGGTAATAGCAAGGAGATGATTATCAGCAAACGAATCATCAATGGGGATATAATCTCCCCCTTTAAACCTTAAACGAGACAAATGGTCAGCAGCCACATTCTCAGCACCTGACTTATTCCGGATCTCCAAATCAAACTCTTGCAGCAACAAGATCCAACGAATAAGCCGAGGTTTGGCTTCCTTCTTAGCCAAGAAGTACTTCAGTGCTGCATGGTCAGTGTGGACTATCACCTTAGAACCCACAAGATAGGCTCTAAAGTTATCTAAGGCAAAGACAACTGCAAGTAACTTCTTTTCAGTTGTAGCATAGTTAACTTGCGCATCATCCAACATCTTACTGGCATAGTAAACTGCATGGAGCACCTTATCCTTCCTTTGCCCCAAAACAGCCCCAACTGCATAGTCACTGGCATCACACATTATCTCAAACGGCAATGTCCAATCAGGAGACTGGATAATAGGAGCTGAGATTAGAGCTTGTTTAATCCTGTCAAAAGACTTAACACACTCATCAGTAAACACAAACGAGGCATCCTTATTGTTGAACCTATTTGCTTGATGATGACATGTCCTTAATACTTGTCCCATGACTTAATGTGCATTGCTAGTTATGTAATGTAACAGGTTTGCAAGGATCGTCATTCGCTGAAAAGAACATGAAGTATCGATCTCAGTTCATCATTGGTGTCTAGCAATTTGTAAAGGTGAAAAAGCTTAAGTCACACTTGTTGCCTGAACTAAACAGTTCAAGGAACTGTTCAGTTCAGTATTTGTTCATAAGGCACAACAAACTTAATTTCGGATTGATTTGCAAAATCTTTTCCTCATTTAATCTTGCTGAACGTAACAACTCAATTGGAATTTCTCCAGAATATCTTTTAAAAGTTGCTTGAATAAAAAGAAGGAAATATTAATAAAATATCTTTTAGTTAAGAGTTTGAGATAATATAAAAGATTGCATATCTTTTTATTATCTTATTCTTCCTTATTTTAAGAGAGTCCTAAACCTAATAGTTTTCTATAAATAAGAGAGTTTTATTTTAAGAAAACTTCAACCTTTGACAAAAGCAAAAACGTACAGCAAGATTTCTTATGCAAAAATATTTTTGAGTCAAAATATTTTTATGAGCTTAAAAGGTTGTGCCTAGTGAATATTATCAAGTACTTAAACTATTTCATCTCTAAGCAATAATTGTTCTCCATTGTTCTAACTTGTGAACCTTATAAGGAGACAATAATCATTGTAATTTTCTAATTTGTGAGTGAGTGTTTATTGGGGTACGGGTGGTACTCGAGTCGCACAATCGAGTTGATTGTGGGGATTTTCTTTGTAAGCGGGTTTGATTATAAGGAAGATATTTAATAAGAGCGATAGTGGACGTAGACCTTTAGAGAGTAGGTCGAACCACTTAAAAATTGTTGTGTTCTTCTTTTTGCTCGTTGTTCTTCATACTCGCATTTAATTTCGTTCGTTAATCGGTTCGAATCAGTACTGCACATAATTCACTGTTTTAAACAGTCCGCTGAACTGTTTAATTTGCCTGTGTACTGTTTCTGCATCGATCAGTTTCGAGTTGTGTGTTTTTAATTTTTAAAAAGGTACTTAATTCACCCCCCCCCCCTCGTAAGTATTGGATCCATAAACTCAACAATTGGTATCAGAGCCTCGTGCTCTTGATTGCTTTACTGCAAAGAGTTTGATCCTTTTGAGTTTATCTTTTCTCGTTTATTTTGCTTAAATGAATTCAAGATCTGTCAAATGTCCTGTCTTCGATGGCACGGACTATGGCTGGTGGAAAAATAGAATGACACATTTCTTTCAAGGAACTGATTATGAGTGTTGGACAATTATTGAAAGTGGCCCTCTTGTTATTACGACCACCGATGCAAATGGTGTTGAAAGTCCTAAAGCAAGAGAGGCCTACACTGCCGATGACTATAAGAAGGCAGAAAAGAATGCTCGAGCAATATCCCTTTTACAATCTGGTCTTATAAATGAGGAGGCCGGCCGTATTGCTGGTTGTAAGACGGCTAAGCAAATTTGGGATACTCTCAAGTTAGCCCACGAGGGAACTTTGCAAGTGAAGAAACTTCGTATTGATCTATTAATGCAACAATACGAGGCCTTCAAAATGCAAAAAGATGAATCGATTAAAAGCATGTCTTCTCGATTTTCTAGTATAACCAACGAACTTTCAAATCTTGGTCGCTCTTTTCAAACTGAGGACATTGTCCGTAAAATTTTAAGAAGTTTAACCAAGAGATGGCTAGCCAAGGTCACAGCCATTGAAGAAGGCAGGGACTTAACTACTCTCACCTATGCAGCCTTAATGGGATCTCTTATGGCACATGAAATAGCCCTTGATGACGCCGAAGAGAAGCCCTAGATTAAGGGCCTGGCCTTGAACACCTTCTCAAGTGATAATGAAAGTGATCTTGAGGAGGAAGTTGAGTTATCTAAGCGTATTGCAAAGATAATCGGAAAACAAAATCAAGGGAAGTTCGAAAGTTTTTCACCAAAGAAATATGCTCCTTCTACTTTTTCTTCTTCTTCATCTCGTTCTATGTCTAGAATGGGTTGCTTTAAATGTGGACATCATGATCATCAGATCCAAAACTGTCCCAAATGGGAAGAAGTAAAGTCTAGAGATAAACGTGAGAAATCTAAGCAAGAGTACAAACGTGCAATGATTGCTGCTGTGTGGGGTGAGTCCGAATCCGAGGACGATGAACCGCCTAAGGAAGAAAAGGAAGAGAAACTATGTCTTCGATCCACTTACAAGCCCAAGCCACAAAAAAACTCATACAAAGATGATATTAGATGTCTTATGGCCCATACTGACAATTCCGAAAGTGAATCTGACGACGAGGTATGTCTTTCTTATCTCAAGACTCGTGTTAGATCTCTGTCAAAAGAAAAAATAATTAGGCTTCTTGACGAGACCCTAGACACTAGTTATGACCAAAGTAAACGTCTGGAAGCAATGCAAACTGAGATTGAAAGTATCGCGGAAGAAAATGTCAAGTTAAAACGTGATCTGAAATATGTTGAAAAACGAACAGTTGAACAGACTGTTCATTCCGAAGTTATCACTGAAAATGAATCGCTAGTCAACAAGATACAAGCTTTAACTAACGAACTGAATGAAATAAAAAATATGCATGTTAAAGGAGCTATCACATACTTTGAGTTCAATACTAAATTTGATAGACTCAATGTTGACTATGACGATCTCCTTAACAAGAACAAGAGACTTCTTAGAAAAATCGATAACCTTGAAATCAACCTAAGAAATGCTAGGAATGTCACCGCTAAATGGGAAGGAAGTAATACCGTTCTTGACTTCCTAGTTAATCAATCCAGTAATACTAAGAAGCTAGGATTAGGGTATGAATCTTGTTCTAACTTCAAGCTAGATGATCCTCAATATCATACGGGTTGGGTTCCTGGACAGAAAGTAAACAGATCACTGAACTGTTCAATTCAGAATGCTTCCAGCAATGTCTATTTCAGAAAGCCTAAACCCGTAAAACGTGACTTTCGTAAACGTAAGTATGTCGGCCTACCTGAGTATAATTTGTGCAAATTTTGTGGGAAAACAGGACACGTAATTAATGCTTGTAAAAAGCGGTTAGGTTACTTGGCACAAAGTTATAAGATTGTCAAGAAAATGTGGATTCGAAAGGACTTATTATCACAAGTGACTAACCAAAAGGGACCCAAGTTAATTTGGGTACCCAAGTCCAAAGTATAATTTGTTTTGCAGGCTAAAGTGAGAGGGAGCAACATGCATTGATCAAAATAAATTTCGTTGCTCAAGGTGCATATGGACGATGTCTGTGACCTCTCACATAGAGCCTACAAAGTGGACGTGTGATACATAAATTGGTAAGGTGTTTCAAGTTTATTCACACTTCAAGAAAGAATGATGAAGAAAAAAGAACAAGAGATAGCCCACGAGAACTTGATGAGCAAAACCAGAAGCGTTTTAAACAGTCCACTAAACTGTTCTCATAGAAGCGATCTCAAGTTCAGGGGGAATAGAACAGTCAATGACACTGTTCAATCAGACATCCGACAGTTCAAAGGGATTAAATAAGACGAGCTAAATCAATGTGAACGGAGCAAACTAAGGCACTTGGAACCACGACCAAAAGATCATTTCGTCATATGAACCAAATGGGTAAGCCAACAATTATGGGATTACGGTATGATTATTATTTTTGTGCCTATTCTTTGTGATAACATGGGTGCAATTAATACTTCATAAAATCACGTGCAACATTCTTTGACAAACTTTCTTCGCGACATGGTAGAAAAAGGGAACATTTGCTTAAAATTTTGTAAAACCGAAGATCAGTTATCCGACCTTTTACTAAACCTTTAGCAAGGGAACAATTTGAGAAAATCTGATTGGAATTTGGTCTATTAAACTGTAGCTCGTAGTTAATGATTCACTAAAATTTTCCTCTATGATTGACTAGAAAAAGAGTCGTTGTGTCATTGAGTTGGTAATTCTCCATTAGTTATTGAACATGGTTGTAGTTTGCCTAGTCTGGTCCTCTTCTCATAGACTAGCAACGGGCTTGACAATTCAGTGTTTGTACTTAACTTGCATATCCATTTGTTTTCAAATAAAGGCAAAATCCAAATAACCCAAAGATAAGCCAAAACAACCCAGAACTTACCAAACCGAAATTGGACAGTCCTCTACACTGTTCAGTTGAGAACCCAGAACCCAAACCTTATTTACCAAAACCTATCTACAATAGATAGGAAGCACCAAATCATTTTGATCATCCATTTAACCTACAACCAAAACTAATTTATACCTTCCGCTTTAATTGATTTTGATTTGAGTATATTGTCTTGAGTTTCTTTTATTCGTGCCATATTTAAGAAAATAATGATATTTTCACATGTTTTCATTTTGGACTTTTATCGAAAGTTTTGATGATGCTATAAAGTTGGATGAATTGTGATCACATTAGAAATATTTCTAAGGAATGAGAAAGTGCTCAAAATTTTTAAAAAAAAAAAAAAAAAAAAAGATGAAAAAAAAAAAAAAAAAAAAAGACGAAAAAAAAAGGAAGATCGAAAAAAAAAAAAAGATCGAAAAAAAAGGAAGAACAAATATGAGCACTATGTAACGATTTTTTCCTCATTCATTCCAAATCTTTTATGTTTTTCGTGTTCTTCAAAATTCCATATTCATGTATCTTTTTTTCCTTTGCTACAATTATCATGCACGAAATCTAGAAATCTCATTTACTTTCTATACTCTTATTCGAAGTCAATTCTAACTTAATCACATCAACATAAACCCTCCCTTACCCTTCTTAACTTGCCTTCCCTCGACCTATCCCTTTAAATCAGTCTAACCCATATATTGCCTATTCTTTTTTGTGGATATGTTTGTATATGGTGCTCTCGTTGATGTTTTGAACTAGTTATTATGATGTCTATGTGGACTGTGTGTCGGTAGCTATTTCCTTGTCTTTGTGACAATGGGTGTGCGTTGACTATTTTGACTCTCTTTCTCTTTTTGATGATGTCAAGAGGGGGAAATAGTGGTGGATCTCGTACATGGTGGATCTCGTACCTAGTAGCTACTAATCTTTAGACCTTTGACTATGAAGTTTTCCTCTTAGCATTTCGAAAAACTAAAGGTTCATTTCAACTATGCTGATCTTAGACTGTTTTCTATTTCTATCAATTTTCATGATTATTATTGCTTTAATAATCTTGTGTTGAGGGGGAATTTATCACTAACGACTTGCCATCATCAAAGGGGGAATTTGTTGAACCTATTTGCTTGATGATGACATGTCCTTAATATTTGTCCCATGACTTAATGTGCATTGCTAGTTATGTAATGTAACAGGTTTGCAAGGATCGTCATTCGCTGAAGAGAGCATGAAGTATCGATCTCAGTTCATCATTGGTGTCTAGCAATTTGTAAAGGTGAAAAAGCTTAAGTCACATTTGTTGCCTGAACTAAACAGTTCAAGGAACTGTTCAGTTCAGTATTTGTTCATAAGGCACAACAAACTTAATTTCGGATTGATTTGCAAAATCTTTTCCTCATTTAATCTTGCTGAACGTAACAACTCAATTGGAATTCCTCCGGAATATCTTTTAAAAGTTGCTTGAATAAAAAGAAGGAAATATTATTAAAATATCTTTTAGTTAAGAGTTTGAGATAATATAAAAGATTGCATATCTTTTTATTATTTTATTCTTCCTTATTTTAAGAGAGTCCTAAACCTAATAGTTTTCTATAAATAAGAGAGTTTTATTTTCAGAAAACTTCAACCTTTGACAAAAGCAAAAACGTACAGCAAGATTTCTTATGCAAAAATATTTTTGAGTCAAAATATTTTTATGAGCTTAAAAGGTTGTGCCTAGTGAATATTATCAAGTACTTAAACTATTTCATATCTAGGCAATAATTGTTCTCCATTGTTCTAACTTGTGAACCTCATAAGAAGACAATAATCATTGTAATTTTCTAATTTGTGAGTGAGTGTTTATTGGGGTACGGGTGGTACTCGAGTCGCACAATCGGGTTGATTGTGGGGATTTTCTTTGTAATCGGGTTTGATTATAAGGAAGATATTTAATAAGAGCGATAGTGGACGTAGACCTTGAGAGAGTAGGTCGAACCACTCAAAAATTGTTGTGTTCTTCTTTTTGCTCGTTGTTCTTCATACTCGCATTTAATTTTGTTCGTTAATCGGTTCGAATCAGTACTGCACAGAATTCACTGTTTTAAACAGTCCGCTGAACTGTTTAATTTGCATGTGTACTGTTTCTGCATCGATCAGTTTCGAGTTGTGTGTTTTTAATTTTTAAAAAGGTACTTAATTCACCCCCTCCCCCTCTTAAGTATTGGATCCATAAACTCAACACTTATGGAGAAGCTTAGTCAATGGTTGAGCAATCTTTGAATTTTTTTTAATAAAACGGCGATAGAACCCTGCATGACCAAGGAAACTTCTAACAATTTTAACATTCACCGGGTACGGTAATTGCTCAACCACTTCAACTTTAGCTATATCCACTTGGATGCCTCGTCCAGACACCAAATGACCAAGTACCACCCCTTCAGTTACCATGAAGTGGCACTTCTCCCAGTTTAACACAAGATTACTCTTCTCACAACGTTGTAAGACTTTAGTCAGATTAGCTAAACAACTATCAAAATCGGTCCCATAAACACTGAAGTCATCCATAAAGACCTCCATAATAGACTCGATATAATCAGAAAATATAGCCATCATACAACGTTGAAAGGTGGCAGGGGCATTACATAACCCAAAAGGCATTCTTCGGTAAGCAAAGACACCATAAGGGCAAGTGAAGGTAGTCTTTTCCTGATCGTCAGGATGAATGGGGATCTGAAAAAATCCCGAGTAGCCGTCTAGATAACAAAAATATTTATGACACGCTAGACGCTCTAACATTTGGTCAATATAGGGAAGAGGGAAGTGGTCTATCCTAGTGGCTACATTCAGCCTCCTATAATCAATACACATCCTCCACCCAGTCACTAGTCTAGTATATATGAGCTCGTTTTTCTTATTAGTGACGACCGTAGTCCCTCCCTTTTTAGGGACTACCTGAACAGGACTGACCCACTTTGAGTCAGAAATAGCATAAATGATCCCTGCATCTAACAATATCTGCACCTCTTTTCTAACTACCTCTTGCATAGTGGGTTTTCAAATGACGCTGACCCTGCCTACAAGGTTTATGGTCTTCTTCTAAGTGGATACGGTGGATACAAAAGTCAGGACTAATACCTTGTAAATCGTCAATGTTATAACGTATAGCCTTTTTGTGCCTTTTTAAAACTACCAACAAATCAGTAAGTTGGCTTTCAGATAGGCTAGCACTGAAAATTACAGGATTCATCTCATGGGAATCAAGAAAAACATATTTAAGATGAGAGGGGAGGGGTTTAAGTTCAGGTTTCTTTACCTCGGTAACCTTAGGGGGGTTACCTAAGCTATAAACCTTCTGTAACTTGCAGTCCTCTCCTGTCAGTAGTTTTCCCATCTCAACTACGTCTTCACTCTGTGAGCTTCCAGCTTCAGCAGTGCTGGAAATTAAGGTGATCTCCAGAAGATCCCTATTCAAACATAAAGAAAGACAGTCATCAATAGTTATATCAACAATATCGACTATATGACAAGTCTCTTCTAACATAGGGTGTTTCATTGCATTGTCTAAATTGAAAGTGATTGTATCATCCCCCACTGTTAGTGTAAGTCTCCCATTCTTAACATCTATAACCACCCCCGCAGTATGGAGGAATGGTCGTCCCAAGATGATAGGAATTTGGGTGTCGTCAGCCATATCTAAGACAACAAAGTCAACTGGTATGAAAAACTTCCCTACTCTAACCGGTACGTCTTCTAAAATCCCCAAAGGGTGTTTAATAGAACGGTCGGCCATTTCTAAGGTCATGGTTGTAACAGTAAGTTGACCCATATTAAGCTTTTTGCATATAGAAAATGGCATAACACTAACATTAGCCCCTAAATCACAAAGGGCTTCATCTATAGCTAAGCAACCTATATTACAAGGAATAGAAAAACTCCCTGGATACTTTAGCTTAGGTGGTGATCTGGATTGCAACACAGCACTGCATTCCTCAGTGAATGCAACCGTCTTCACTTCATTAAAGGACCGCTTCCTTGTCAATATAGCCTTCATGAACTTTGCATACGCCGACACTTGAGTCATCAACTCAGTAAAAGGTACACTAACTTTTAATGTGACACCCTCAAATTTGCGGAAAGAAAAAAAATATTTTAAATACATAACGAAGGGTGTCATAAATAAAAAGGTTCATTACAAAAGAACATTAATATTATACATAAGAATTATACAAGACGGGAGACATATCTCCCGTATAAATACGGAAATAAAAGAGTGTATAATAATATACAATCTAAGAACCGAATATAGGTCCAAGGTAAATACTTCGCTCGCTAGCTCGTCAATGTACCCAAAGTATGCATCACCACCTGTTCGACCGCATTAAATATAAACACGGAAGCCACAGTCAGTGGGGAGTAACTCCGAGTCCTCCCAGCCACGAAATGTCAAGTTTAATAAACATGAATAACATAAAAGCAATGTATATGGAAAATACAAAACTTTAACATATATGATTGCTTTTCATGTTATGAAACAGATAACTAACAAATAACCTAGCATGTGAAAGCTATCATGTGAAACCGATAATAATCTATAACTCGAGGTAGGGAAGCTGGTATGCTAGCTCAGAGGTTCCTCTCAGAAACATGGCCGTGATACACTCAAACCCTAATCAACACGTAATCATGTGAATCAGTTAACAACCGGTAATCCAAACTCTATCAACCTTAGCCGGCTTGCATCTCACCTTCTAAAACTCATAGAATCATATCAAACATGAAAGACCAATACTTCTACAAACAGGCACAAGTTCTTAGTGACGTCAATAGAAGACTTCTGTAACTCAAGTCTATACCACGAGGTAGGATATACTTAAATATTTAGGCTCAGCGGTCACGCTAATAACATGGCCCAAATACCAAGCACACATCTAGGCTCAGCGGTTACACTAATAACATGGCCCAGATCCAAAGCACATATCTTAGCTCAGAGGTTACCCTAATAACATGTCCAAGATACGACTCAACCCTAAACCTAGACTGCGCAGACCCAGAGAAATGCGAAGATCCATCGCATCCAAGACCCATGATACATCACATGAGTACCCCTAAGAAGATCCATCAAAGGGTTGGCTAGTACTAAAGCTGGCTCCATTTCCCAAAGTGGAAACCATGGCAGCCATGCCCCGACTTGAAGATCCATCAAGCCGGGAACACAAAAGCTATCAAGCGGCAAAATCCATATGCTCGTTAAAGATAGTACGGCCTATCAATGTCATGGTCCAAGATACTCATTTAGAATTAGAATGGTCAAGACGCCATATACTCATAATTCTCTATGGGTACTTAGTCAACACGACACCAACCATATAATCAAACAGTCACGGAAAAACTTCCTATCATGTGACTAATTGCATATAAATCATATTCAAATATCATATCGCCTCATATCTACTAAGGCTCATTCATTCATTCATTAAATAAAACCTTACCTGAAGACAAATCCCCGACCCGAGTCCCGCGACGGGTCATCAGTCAAAACGGGGCTGACTAGATCTTAGTTTGACCAAACCCGTTTGATCAAACCGGCTAGAAACAGAGTCTTAGCCATCGAGGCTTGAACATAAGAATATCACATTCATTTCATGTTATTTCATTCTATTTCTAACATGTGAATTATTAAATCATACAAAAACCCGCTTGACTTAAAGAATATCAATTTAAACTACCATCTCGTATTATAATTTCTAACAAGTGAGAAATAATAATATATATTGAAAAGCTTTAATTTAATAATTTACTTATTAAAATTTCCCACTTGCTAAATATTACAAAACACGATAAAATAACAATAATCAAAAACCGTCACAAGTCCAAGGGGACCCACGGTTCATTTTGGACCGGTTTTGGTTATCTTTTCTAAAAACCGTTTCTTAATATTTCCCGCATGCTTAACATATTTAAAACCCATTAAAACAACAACAAAACAAACAAGTATCGACACAACTCCCAAGGACCAAACCCCGGACCAACCCAGACCTGGCTGGACCGGCCTGAACCGGCTGGACCAGGCCTGAACCGGCCGGTTTGGGCTGTTTTCCAGCCACCACCCGTGACCACCATACACGGCCAACATCACCACCATTCCAAATAAATTCTAACATAATTCTAATTAACAACATCCATTTTTAACAATCAATTCAACCATCATGCATACTAAAATCATGGTTATAAACAAATCATTCAAATATGTCAAGAACACTAATCATGCTAATTATTCATACAACATAATAAAAATAACTACTTATCATGTTACTACTTAAAAATCATAAGTAACAATAATATAAACTAAAACTAAAGATATGTAACATTAATTCGTCGAGTAACTCGGAATTGTTACCTTAGCTAGCAAAATCAAGTAGCACCAAAAAAATAAGAAATAAAGAAAAACCCGTCTACTAATCTTCACCCAAAATATACGAGTCTCCAAACTCGTCTTCAAAATCTTCCCCTATAAGAAATGACAAGAAAAACATTATTAGAATTTAAACTTGATTTTCCATAATTAAATGTTGAAAACGATTTTGTAGGATTTGAAATTAAACCGTACTTGAAGATGGAGAGCGAAGAGGAGATTCTAGAAATATAAGTTAGGACGGATTTAATTAAGAAATGAAGGTTTTATGATGATTTTGCTCAAGAACGACGAAGAACGGATGAAGAACGACGAAAAACGCTCAAGAACGATTAAAGAAAGTGTTATTTAGATCTTAATTTGATTGATTGTAAAATGAAAAGTTGTTGGTGAGTAAATGACAAGAAAGAAAATATCAAGGCTTAAGAGAGGAAAAAGAGACGTGTGATTTGGAAAGGAATCGCGTCTGTTTTTACGCGATTTGCGGAGTTTCAGTTGACAGACCGATAAAGTTACAAATATCTTAGATATTTTTATTAGTTTAATCATATTAATTAAAAGATCTAATATGAGTGGAAAAAAAATGACATGGGGCGTATGAATCATGTCAAAGTCGGGTTTCGGGACTTAAGTTGACCCGGGAATAGTTAAATGACGTTTGGGGTTAAATCATAAAAGTTATTCTTTAATTCCGAATAAATTCCAAATAATTATATTAAATTATCATAAATTCAAATAAATCTTAATAAAAATAAATTAAATTTATTATTTTTCAAATATAATTTCGGTCTTTAAAATTACGAGGTGAGTCGGAAAAGTCAACGAAAGTCAAAGTCGACTTAAAAGTCAAGAAAAGTAAAAGATGACTTAAAAGTCAAGAAAAGTAAATGACGACTTAAAAAGTCAAGAAAAGTCAAAGGCGACTTAAAAAGTCAAGAAAAGTCAAAGACGACTTAAAAGTCAAGAAAAGTCAAAGATGACTAAAAACGGGATTTTCATGAAATCTCCCAGAAATTCCAAATACGAACTCGAAATTTCAAAATACGACTCGGAACAATAAATTCTATTTTAAAACTTAAGTCTGCTGAAAAGTGTTAGTAAATATTTTTACTAGAAAAATTGGGTACTTTTCGGGTTGTTACAATCACCCCTCCTTTTAAAAAGTTTCGTCCTCGAAACTTAGAAGAAGGCAAGTAACATATATGTAGGTCAATTCAAAAAACTGTTAAAAATATACTTGTAATAAAATATAGGGTCTTATCAATGGGGCGGAAGATTCTCGTCTATAGTTAAGAACATCAACGTCCCAAATCAAAGACTTTAAAAGGTACATTTTCGCATCAATAAATGAGAAAACTAGTTATCGAACGTCTCCAATAACGAGTCTCAACACTTCTTGACGGTAAAACTACTTGAAATCATTAAAATATTTTCAAAAGCTTTTAGTTCAAAAATTTCATAGTAAAGATAATAACTCTACTATCTATGTCTAAAACTTCTAACTAAAGCTTCTAATAATCTATTTATAACAGATGATATTCGATAGAAGGAACTGAATATTCGAAAGAATAAATCGAATAGAAAGAGGAAAGAAGGAAGGAGAAATAAATCACAAAACTATCTTCCATCTATGACAATTCAAATGTCGATCGCAACTCGACAACACTAACTGTACAAGTAAACTAGTCCCCAAGAGAGTGCAATAATCCTCAACATTTTCAATCATCAGATTCCTACCAAATTATTTCATAAGCATGACACATCGAGTAACAACTCCCAATTATTTAAATTCAATTAAAATCATCTAAGGTCCATCAAAACTCTTATTGGAAATTACCATCAAAATATTTATAATTAGGAAAACAAGACCGCTAACCACCACAAAGTAAAGGACTTACTATGAAATCCTTTAATCCGATTTATCCTAAAATTCATTATCCTAAATTATTAATAATGAACCTTCTCATCCTCAAAAGTTGAATCTCGAAACCTCAAAGAGATTAGTCACACAAATCTTGATTCACTTAACTTTTGCCAAACATAGGGCAATGTGACCGTAATCAATTTATTTTTCTCTTCCAAACTCTCAATACATCGGTTTTCGCTTATGTCGATATTCCTCAAGTTGTGTCATCAAATCCTAATTCCACAAAGTATTTGTTCCCGTTAGGGTCCAACATTTAACGACAACAAATTCCCAAGTAACATTAAAACTCACTCAACTTCCTAACCACAACTACAACTATTATTAAGCTTATTTCGATCCTCAAAAAGATATTGCAACTTCAAGCTTTCATATTTTAAAACCACTAGGATAGTTCCTTCCTAAACTTATTCTCCATTTTCTATAATCATTTTAAACACGAAACTAGCTCCATAGGACGGTTAGGTATCATATTCGAAACTTCTTCCTCAAGGTACCAACTCTCACCACCATAGGGTGAAATTAGATCTATACCATTTTCCTCAAATCACAAGTTCCTTCTAACAAACACTAATATTCCACAAAATTCAAAGTTCTTCCGACTAAGAATAATATACCCCAAACAAATGGGTATGACATCCATAAAAATGTTTTAAGAGGAAGGTAAGGATACCAATGGTAAGATGGAGGAACTATCAAGAGTGATTTCCATGAGGCAAATAGGTTGGAAGAGAAAGAAGCACCTAGATAGAAGGATGAGAGCTTAATACTATAAGGACGAGAGAATTCATAGATGAATAAAGAATACACTTCAGTTAGGCTTGTAATTCTTCAAATCTTCGGTAGAGGATACTCCTTCTAG
>JAIUZE010071543.1:0-57940 GCA_022085475.1 Heliosperma pusillum | reverse complement strand
AAAGGTCCTTCTAAAAGGCCCTCGAGTTTGTTTGATCATAAAAGGAAAGTTTTATAGTGACATGTAAACTACTGCAAAAAGGCTGAAATCTGGACAGTCTGAAGTTGTCCCTAAGCTAACTCTTTGTGTGTTTGTTTCTGGGGAGGGAAGTCCTGGGGAAAGTTGTAGAGGACCTTCCCAAGACATAGTTTTGAGGGTTGGTTAGGCTTGTTTGATTGTGTGGGGCCCCATGGACCTTGTTTAGAAAGGCTGTGATAGGCTGTTTTTGGCTGAGGGCTGTTTTTGTTGTGTTGGGTTTGTTGGGCTGTTGGCTGAGCTTTGTTGTGGCTTAGTCTTGGGAAGTGGATGGCTAGGCTTTGTTCTGGTTATAGTAGTGTTGTCTTAGCAGGCTTGAAGTGGTTGTGGCTTGGACTGAATAGAACATTGTCATAGCTGGTCATGGTGTTGTCTGAATGGATGTTGTTGTTTTGATGTTGAGTCTTGTCTTGAGTTTGTGTCTTGTCTTGAGCTTGTGTCATGGCTCGTGTCTTGGCTTGGTCACATACTCCTGTTGCAACCTCCCTTTCTTGAAAAGGATTTGCCCTCAAATCTTCCTCACCTTCATCATCTGATTCACCATGGTAGGGACTCAGGTCTCCAACATTGAAAGTACCATGTACACCATAGCTTCCTGGTAGATCCACCTTGTAAGCATTTGGGCCTATCTTCTCCAATATCTCAAATGGTCCATCAGCTCTTGGCATGAGCTTGTTTCTCCTCTTGTCTGGAAATCTCTCTTTTCTTAAATGCAACCATACAAGATCCCCTGCCTTGAATTCCTTTGCTTTCTTAGGCCCCTTGGACCTAGCCTTGTACAACTCATTGGACCTTTCAATCCGCTTCTTGACTTGCTCATGAATCTGTATCATTTGCTCAACTCTTTTCTTTGCATCATAGCTTGCCTTGTTTCCTTTGACTGGTGCTAGGTCTGTAGGCATGAGAGGATTAGTGCCATAAACTGTGTCAAAAGGACTTTTACCTGTGCTGCTGGAGGGAGCTCTGTTGAAGGCAAACTCAGCTTGTGCTAGCTTGAGGTCCCAATCTTTCAATGACTTAGAAACAATGCTCCTTAAGATCTTCCCTAGTGTTCTGTTAGTGACTTCTGTCTGCCCATCAGTTTGGGGGTGGTGAGAAGTACTAAACAATAACCTGGTCTTCAACAGCTTCCACAAGGTTCTCCAGAAATGGCTCATGAACTTTGTGTCTCTATCTGAGACAATGCTTCTAGGGACCCCATGTAACTTGACAACCTCCCTAAAGTATAGTTCAGCTACCCCCAATGCATCCTCAGTCTTCTTACAAGCAATGAATTGTGCCATCTTGCTGAATCTATCTACAACCACCATGATTGAATCTTTTCCCCTTTGAGTTCTAGGTAAGGCTACAATAAAGTCCATACTGAGGTCTTCCCATGGCTTGTTGGGTACTGGAAGTGGTGTGTAAGGGCCTGCTTGAAAATGTGCCTTGGCTAGTTGACAAGATCTGCATCTCTTGAGGGCATCTTGCACATCACTGAGCATCTTAGGCCAATAGAACTGATCTTGTAATATGTCATAGGTCTTCTGTACCCCAAAGTGACCAGCAAGGCCATTTGAGTGAACCTCTTTGACCAGTAATCCCTTATAAGGTCCCTTAGGCACACACACTTTGTTCCCATAGAATAAGTATCCTTCTTGAGTTGTGTATTTGCTCCCTTTCTTGACTTGCCCTTCTTGATGTACCTCCCATTCATGCTTGAAGTCTGGGTCTTCTTGATAGAGCTCTTTCATAAATTCAAACCCCAACACCCTTTGCTCCATGAAGGTCAACATTACAGATCTTCTAGACAATGCATCAGCTACAACATTGTTCTTACCCTCTATATACCTGCTGGAGAATGAGAAGGATTGCAAGAACTCTACCCATTTGGCATGCCTGGGGTTGAGTTTGTGTTGTCCATTGATATATTTTAGAGCCTCATGATCAGAATGAAGCACAAAAGGCTTAGGCTTCAAATAGTGTCCCCAATGGTTCAATGCCCTCACAATGGCATAGAATTCCTTGTCATATGTGGAATAGTTAAGCTTGGCCCCATTTAGCTTCTCACTGAACTATGCCACAGGTTTCTTTTCTTGAGTAAGCACAGCTCCTATGCCAAGACCACTGGCATCACACTCTATCTCAAAGAGTTTGTTAAAATCTGGTAGAACCAATATTGGAGATTTACACAATAGTTCTTTGATCAGATTGAAGGACCTTTCAGCCTTCTCATTCCACTTGAACTCTCCCTTCTTCATGCACTCAGTAATAGGGGCCATGATTGAACTAAACCCTTGTATGAACCTCCTATAGAAAGATGCCAATCCATGGAAACTTCTAACATCAGTAACAGTTTGGGGAATGGGCCATTCCTTGATTGCTTGCACTTTCTCAGGATCAACTGCTACCCCTTTCTTAGAGATGATGAACCCAAGGAAGTAAACCTCATGCTGCATGAAGGTGCACTTCTCTAGCTTGCCATACAACTTGTTTTCTCTTAGGACCTCAAACAACAACTTCAGATGTTGCAAATGTTCTCCCTTAGTTGAACTGTAAATAAGAATGTCATCAAAGTAAACCACTACACATTTGCCTAAGTAAGGTCTTAGGACTTCTGTCATCAACCTCATGAAGGTGCTAGGGGCATTAGACAACCCAAAAGGCATCACCAACCATTCATAGAGCCCATGTTTAGTCTTGAAAGCTGTCTTCCATTCAGCCCCTGCTCTTATCCTCACTTGGTGGTAGCCCTGCCTCAGATCAATCTTAGTGAACACTTGAGCCCCACTTAGCTCATCCAGAATATCATTAAGTCTAGGTATGGGAAACCTATACTTGATGGTAATGTTGTTGATGGCCCTACTGTCAATGCACATACGCCAAGTCCCATCCTTCTTTGGCACAAGCAAGGCTGGTACAGCACAAGGACTGAGGGACTCTCTGACTTAGCCCTTGTTGAGCAATTCTCCTACTTGAAGTTGGAGCTCTTGTATAGCTTTAGGGTCACTCCTGTAAGCTGGCTTGTTGGGTAATATAGCTCCAGGCACTAGGTCAATGTGGTGTTCTATTCCTCTAAGTGGGGGCAGTCCACTAGGAAGCTCAGTAGGGAAGACATCACCATAACTTTCTAGGATAGATTTGACCTCTTCAGGGATATCAATGATACTCATCCCAGTCTCCTTGGCAAGCAATATGTATACAGGTTGTAGCTCACTTAGCTCTTGTGCTAATTCTGACTCACTTATCAACATGACTTCTTTGGAAGCCTCACTCATGGGGTTTGGGTTGATCTTCAAAGCAGGTGGTAATGGTGCTAGGGTGATCTTCTTCTTCCCATACTTAAAGGTGTAGGTGTTGTCCCTCCCATGGTGTATGGCATCCCTATCAAACTCCCATGGTCTCCCAAGCAGAAGGTGACATGCATCCATAGGTAGAACATCACAAAGACTCTCATCCACATACCCTCTACCAATTGAGAAAGGTACAACACATTGTTTATCCACCTTGATCTCAGCCCCTTTGTTTAGCCATCTGAGTTTGTAAGGTAGGGGGTGGTCTTTGGTGGGTAGAGCTAGCTTGTCTATCAGTGTTTTGGAGGCCACATTAGTGCAGCTTCCCCCATCAATAATGAGGTTACATACTCTACACTTGATGGTACATCTGGTCCTAAAGATCTGGTGTCTTTGGTCCTCTTCCAAAGGTTGTGGTTGAGTATGCATTACCCTCCATGTTACCAAACTTAACCCTGCATCAGGCTCTATCAACTCCTCACTAGCCTCTACCTCAGGCGCTTCCATCTCTTCATCACAGACCAACACTTCATCATCTCCCCAATGGATTACTTCTAGGGTACTCAGAGCCCTTTTAGATGGACATTCTCTAGCAAAATGTCCATACCCTTGACATTGAAAGCACTTTTTGAGAGGGGTAGTCTTCCTTTGGCCTGCCTCAACAGTCTTGCCTTTATCAAGGTTGAAAGGGGTCTTAACAGGAACCACAGGTTCTCCTATCTTGACTCCTACAAAAGGCTTGAAGGTGGGGGTTCTGGAAGGTGTCTTAGAAGCACTGGCCTTTCCTTTTCCCAATTTTTCTACCCTCAAAGACAAGTTGACAGCTTCCTCAAAGGAGTATCTGTTTTGTAGCCTGACTTTACTAGCTATCCTTTCATCCAACCCCTCTAAGAACCTTGCTATCTTTTGTTCAGATTTCTCAACAACCTCACATTGCAAAGTGAGTTGTTCAAAGTCTCTTAGGTAGGACTCTAAAGGTCTTTGGTCTTGCTTTAGGTGAGTAAGCTTAATGACCATGTCTTGAGTGTAGTCCCTAGAGACAAACTTAGCTCTCATTTTCTTTTTCAGTTTGAGCCATGACTTAACAGGTTCTTTCCCTTCCCTAACCCTCAAGGTTTTCATGTTTTCATACCACAGTGAGGCCTAGCCTTTTAGTTTCATGATAGCAACCTTAAAAGCCTTTCTATCAGTGTATCCTTTAAACTCAAAGACTCTTTCTACAGACCTTAGCCAATCTAAGAAATCATCCGGGTTCAAGCTACCTAGAAAGTCAGGAATCTCTACCTTGATATCTTTGTCTTGGTGTCTGAGAAGGCTGTGATCTGAGCCATCTGAATCTGACATTTCAAACTGATCTACAGGTTGTCTCCTCCTTCCTCCACCTTGTGGGAAAGGTGCTCCTCTTCCTCGACCTCTGCCTCCCCTTGTATCATTGTTCTGTTGGCCCTCAAGGAGTTCATTGACAGATCTAGAGACCTCCATTACAGTTCTGACAAGATCTTGGACTGTGTTTTCAAGACCTGTGATTCTCTCTTCACTCATGGTTGTTTTTTTGTGTTTTTAATGTAGTTAGGTAGATGAACTCACAAACCAAAGCTCTGATAAACAATTTGCACTGAAACTATTCAGAAAGACAACTAAACAATGACAATTTGATTGAGATTCAGACACTTTGCAAATACTCTGTTTCTGTTTGGATTGATTGACAAGAACTAAGATAGGACTTTAACCAAAGCAAAAAGCCAATGATTGAGGGTTGAACTTTGATCCCAGCACACAGCTAAGGACCCAAGCTCACTTCCAAGCACAAAGCAAAGGAAGTTGTCTCGAGCACACAGCCAAGAGATGCAACAGAAACAAGGTTTCAGTTTTATGTTTTACTTCAAATCTGTCTTTCATTCATTAGGAAAAGGCCTTAAATAGGCATGGAGGTTACATCCTATTCGTTCATTACATCCTAGGGCCACAATGGGTTTGCAAAAGAAATAGAAATAACAGCTACATTGTTCAGCATAAAGCAATAAAGTAGAAAAGTAATTCTAATAGGACAATCTGCCTTAATTGGATTGTTGGGGTTGAAACTGGTGGAGGGGTGGACTTCTGAGCTTGATTCTTGAGCTCAACTGAAGTGGGATGGATGCCAAAGGTCCTTCTAAAAGGCCCTCGAGTTTGTTTGATCATAAAAGGAAGGTTTGATAGTGACATGTTAACTACTGCAAAAAGGCTGAAATCTGGACAGTCTGAAGTTGTCCCTAAGCTAACTCTTTGTATGTTTGTTTCTTGGAAGGGAAATCCTGGGGAAAGTTGTAGAGGACCTTCCCAAGACATAGGTTTGAGGGTTGGTTAGGCTTGTTTGATTGTGTGGGGCCCCATGGACCTTGTTTAGAAGGGCTGTGATAGGCTGTTTTTGGCTGGGGGCTGTTTTTGTTGTGTTGGGTTTGTTGGGCTGTTGGCTGAGCTTTGTTGTGGCTTAGTCTTGGGAAGTGGATGGCTAGGCTTTGTTCTGGTTGTGGTGGTGTTGTCTTAGCAGGCTTGAAGTGGTTGTGGCTTGGACTGAATAGGACATTGTCATAGCTGGTCATGGTGTTGTCTGAATGGATGTTGTTGTTTTGATGTTGAGTCTTGTCTTGAGTTTGTGTCTTGTCTTGAGCTCGTGTCATGGTTCGTGTCTTGGCTTGGTCACATACTCCTGTTGCACATTGTCATAGCTAGTCATGGTGTTGATGTCATTGTTGTTGTTTTGAGTGATGTTGTTCTGTCTGTCTTGAGCTTGTGTCTTGCCTTGATCATGTACTCCTGTTGCAGTTTTGTTCTCTCCCTTCTTCATGGGGATAAGAAAGGATCTCGTTTATTTGAGGAGGGGGTGCTAAAGGAATGGAAAGTAAAAGAATCGACTCTAATCTTCATTATTGATCTCATTCGGGCCCTCCTCATTACTTCTTTTATTTTCTACCTTGAGACTTAAGCCACCGCAGTAGAAGAGAGTTTCTAGAGCTTCCAAACTTAAATCAAAATCCTCGACATACTATTCACTTACTTGGCTTCTCAAGTCCCCAAGAATGGTTAATTCAATTTTATCAAGCTTTGCTTTTAAGCTGTCACCTTCACATTTTCTCAAATCCATGTCACGTGTTTCATACATATGGTTCATATAATGAATAGGTGGAAGAAGATCTTCCTCCTCATCCTTGTACACATCCCAAATGGGAGAGGTAAAATTATTGGATGAGTTAGAGGCATTAGACAATGAGGCGTCATTAGTAAATTATTAATCATCCTCATACTCATCTATCTTATGTCTTCCTATTTGCTCATCAATAGGCTTTTGCTCGACTTACAATTGAGCTAATTGCATAGCCATCCTTCTTCCATAGGTAATGACACTATTTAGCACACATTATCTTCCTTGATTCTGCCCTTTCATTTGTTTTAAGAAATTTTGTTGATCCTCCAACATCTAAAGAAAAAGACCTTGGATGTCAAAGTCATACTCATCTAAAATTAGGGAGTCTTGTATCACTGTCTTTAGGCTACATAGAAAAGAAACTTCATGAAACGGTTAGAAGGACCCTAGGAAATTTGGGGTTCCCTATAGTTAAAGACACATTAAACAAAGTCAAACAATTCAACTGAACAACATTGTCCCTGGCAACGACGTCATTTTGGTAGAAGCGGAGGTCGGCACTACACAAACACATTTATAAACAAGACTAGCAAGGGCAATTCAAGGTTGGTCCACGGGACAACGGGTGTCTCAAAATGCAAACTCTATTCTACATGTGCTCAAAGGTGTCACGATATAGGATTTGAAGTAAATCTAAACTAACAACAAAGTAAATGAAAATAATAAGAAAAAAAGACTAGACTAGAGCATGGATAGAAACAAGCAATTGCCAAATAATAAAAGGGAAAACTAGGGCCAATAGGTTCATATAGGTGACTAGAGGGTCTAATAGTCGAGTTTAAGTCGATTGGGTCTTATTTGGCAAGTGGGTTGAATCTCTTGATCTTACAACTAGACTGACACCAGATAGATATCTCGTACACTAGGTCTGCTGTTGGAGTAGGTGTCCTCCACAATAGTGCGCCACATAATAAATCTTATTAAGGAATATAATTGGGATATTTATTGACTATATATATGATTAGTCAGTTGATTAACGTAAATCAATAACGGTTGGCTGACTAGAGTTTGACGTTATTGTCGTATGATGGTGGTGATCAACTGATCCCTTTCGGTCACACCTATAGGATGAAATCCAAATAGTAACTAATTATTTGTATATGATACAGTTAATTAGTCCATTACATATATTCGATATGTACGAGGGTTAATTGTTAGAAATTGAGTTAAGAACTCAAATTCGATTAAGTTTATTTTTCAATTATGCGATAATTGACTAATAAATTTATATCTTATTTTAATACGATTAAATAAGATTTAACTTAGTAATTAATCGTTAAATTACTAAATTAGTTGAGGTTTTGAGATAGAGGTAATTAGGTAATTATATTTACAAGGAGTTGTAAAATAAATTAACTAAGCATTGTGGGACCCATTATATATTGATATAATGGTAAAATATTACTTAAAATGTTAAGTACATATTATTTATTTATTTGTGTCATATAATTGTTATATGATCAAATGAACACTTAATTATATAAGATAATTAAGCATATGATTAATAAGTATTTGTGGTACAAATATCAAAAATAAAAATAGACCAAATATGGCCTCATATGGCCGGTCAAGTGAGTAGTGGTGAGGTGATGATGGTTGCTTTTGTTCATGCTCACAAGTCACATGTGATTATGACATGAATAGTAACCTAAAATCATTTCTTACAAACACTACACTCTACTACTTTGCATGTGATTAAAATAAGCAAAATAAGACCCTTGTGAGGCTCTTGAGGACCGGCCATATTGCCTATAAAAGGGCAATATGGTTGTTCATTTTGTTAGTTCATTCTTGCTTGTTTTTCCTACATCTCTCAAAAACTCATCTTCTCTCTAAAAACTCTCAAATACTAATATTTACTAAGTATTACTAGTGTAGTAATATATTTTAATATTAGTAGTAAAATATCTATCTTATTATCTAGTTAATAATAAGGGTAGATTATTTGGTGTCATCTTGGTGCATCTTAAAGGAGGTCTTCTAGTTTGGAGATTATTATTATTCATCCATATTAATAGCTCAAGAACAACAAGAAGGAGTTCTTGTTGTGCCCATATTATTTCCATATCAATGTGAGGAAATTTCTTCTTTTATATAAATGTCTTTATATTTGCATGCATGTTACATAAATCATTAAATACTAAATTAAAAAGTAATTTAGTAACTAATTAGAGGAGTCTAATTAAGGTCTATGGACTTTCATCTGCCTACCAAGAAACAAGCAAGTTCTAGCATAGCTTAAGCCTCTTGATCTTATAAGCATGCATAAACAAGCTAAGTGCATAAACATGCAAGTAGTCACACAAGCATTTCATCAAACATGTATAGTGCAAGTGCTTGAAGTAAGATCAATAATCAACAATAAGACTCAACAAGCATAGATTATGGCCAAAGCATACCCATAATCCAATACTAACCCTAGCCTAATCACAACTCACACATAATTATAAGAAACATGGAATAATAAGATGAGAAATTAATACAAGACATGGTAATAAAAAAAATATTTAGGTAGTAAATTGAACAAAGGATTAACAAGTAAATAATGAAAGATTAAGGAATCATACCCAATAATTAAAGGCAATAGATGAATAAAAGAAGGAGGAAATTTGAATAAAGAGGAAGATTTATCACTAATATTTTCAAATAAACCCAAACAATCCAATTACCTAGATCTAAGACTAACTAAAGAGTAATTGTAGAATGATTAACCTAATCTAATCTAATTAACTAATATAACCTAAGGTAGATAAAAAGATGAAGGTAATATAAAGATGGATGTTAACATGAATCCCTGATTTAATTACAAGATAGGGGTATATATACTAAGTACATGATTATGGAAAGAGGCGAAACGAAAATAAAGAGATAATGTTGCGACTAGAGCTGAGCTCGGGTGCGCTAGTGGTGGCTCGGGCGAGCTGGGTGAAACCTGCCCCCAGCTCGCTCCCGCTTGGGCGAGCTCAGGTAAGCTCGTGTGAATTGGTCGCAGGTTGATCTATTTGTTTGATTGTTAACTCCAAGTCGTACGAGCTCTTGGGAGATCATCCTGGCTCATAGGAAATTCACTTAAATCCTCTAATCTTGGCCTATGGGTCTTTGCCTTTGGTCTTCTCATCTCATTCTCGCTTGTTAATCGTCATATGAGTCGTAAAGCCTTCAAATATGCACAAAGACATGCCAAAACCACCTTGTTTTCTTCCTTTTTCTACAAAAGAAGGTGAAATGGCAAGTAATAGCGAATAGAGAGCAATTGACACTTAATATGATGATAATTGGTCTAATCTATATGGAAAACGAGGTCGATTAAGGGGTAAAAAGTAGGTATATTTCAGCTGCATCAATTTGTCAGGGTCGTCCCCATGTCTTGGCAAGTCTAAATTTCACGAGTCTGTGAGTTTGCATCGACGTTGCATTTGTCATGTGTCTGAAGTCTACCAAATCCTAAAAAATTACAACATAGGATAAAACAAGCTAGAAAACAAAGCTTCAAACAATTTCTTAATTGCTTAGTTTCTTACATGCTAAGTGCTTTCATGATAATTGCGTATGTGCTATAAGTATCATATATGCTTGTGTGGCTACTAACCATGCAAGTAATCGCACGAAACAAAGCAAAGAAGCTCGAATTGGGGCCAAATATTAACCCTACTAGTTTCGGGAATCCGGTAGCTTTGTTTAAGTCTTATTTCCCCAACGACAAATCAGGTCAACAAATATTCCCCAAAGAAGCTTCAACTATTCCCCAGCCGGAGATCATTATAACTAGTATATTTATCCAACATATGTAAAAGCGTAACTAAATCAGTTTTGACATGTTATTTCCTCAGTGAGAGTTCGTTGTAGCCTGCGAGTACCGTAAAAGGATCAGAAACGCCACAAAGCTAGCGTCAACACATTTTACCACAACAGTTGGATACGGCCAACTCAACCCTGAGAACAAAAGCAGTTGGATACGGCCAACTCGATCCAGAAGACAAAAGCGGTTAGATACGACCTACTGAATCCCAGAGGCGCGACAAATTCAGCTTTAAACTATTATCCTCAAGTCAAATGGATTCCCTTTTGCAGAAGGTCGGTTTTCGCATTTACCCAAGTTGCGTTAGAAAAACGCAAGTTGACCACTCAACAGTATTCTTCCAAAGAAGATTCATGTCTATCGAGTGTAGTATTCCCCACGAAGTTTATCTTTGACAGAAAAAAGAATCCTCCAGAAGGTGGTGTTCTCTAAGCGCAACATTCCGGAGATTCTCACCAAAATGATTTGTGCTCCTCGGAGTCTATCTAGGACGCCAAGATATCTTATGATACCATTCCTAAATAATTTTCTAAATCTAATTACCCTTTTGGACTTTTTAGTCTGCCCCTAAATGACTTTCTAAAATATAAATATTTTTTAGACTTTTGAACTCTAACGGATTTTCCAAATCTAAGTACCTTTTAGACTTTCTATCATCACCTTATTTTTTATCTATCATTGCCTTATTTGGTTTCTATCCTCGCCTTATTTGGTTTTCTAGCCCAAATCCTCAAACGTTTCCTAGCCTCCACTTCTTAGTCCAATCTCCATGAAGTTATTGGAGCTGAATTACCCTCTTTCCTTATCAAGGTTTTTAGCCTACAACCTCTTTGATGACAAGTTTCTACGAGTGCATTCTCCCAGGAATATCTCAAGTATGGTCTCTTCTTATGCCTGACGAGCTTCCTTACACATAGCCCAGGTTGTAATCTCCGATTAACCTGAGGGCTATACTTTGACTTTTGTCTTGTCCAAACCTCAGTCAAAGTGGGGGCTATGTTGACACTTGTGCTTTGCGCTCATGCCGCACCTCCTAAAAACCACCCGATGATGAATCAGACAACATTCTTAGCACATGTCGCATTTAAAGAAAAATTCGTAAGACGGTTAATAAGCGGTAAATTGAACATTTGTGCCAACCTCTTTGTTGGACCTATTTTATAGTTTTGATAATGACATGTGCTTACTTGATAATGTGCTTTAATTGAATATATCATATGCATGTAATTGTGTGTTTTAGTATTATTATAGCTAACCACAATTATGAGAAGAAAGATCAAAGTTATAACAACTTCAGGAATAACTTTGGAAGTGTACATGGAAGTTATAGATTCCCATTCATAACTTTAAAGAAAATCCCTTCAAGCAAGATCTACCTCAATCAACACAAGACTCGAGATGAAGGGTCTTTGTGATCAAGATGAAGAGATGATCCGTTTACTGAAGATCTTTGTGAAGATTAGATAGTATAGGTCGTCATTCAGTAACTATTCCATTCGAGAGATTTTATGTTCAAAAGTTATAGCTTTAGCCTATGACTTTGGATGATAAATGTTGATGCATGATTTTGGAAATAAAATATTTTAAATGTTTTCAAAAGTGAAAGAGTATTTTTATATTATCAAAAGTTTTAGATAGAGAATATATATATCTCTTAGATTCTATTGGTTAGAATCACACTTATGGGTTGTCATGCTCCCTAGGGTTTCTAATATATTATATCATCAATCTCAAGTTGTTGTTAACCTAATAAGCCAACCTAGGGTTTGACTACCTAGGGTTTTGTGTAACCAAGGGATGTTATCTTAGGGTTACGTGCCTCCTAGGGTTGCGTGTAGCGAGGGTATTTTCGGCGTCCATTAGGTTGGTTTCCTCCTCTTGTTTACCTAATCTAGGATTCTACTATATCTTTACAACAATATTTTGAGATATTCAGATAAATATATTTCTATAAGATAAACCAAATAATATTTTGAGATAAAGATATTTCTAAAAGATAAGCAAATATTATTTTATGGTATTAAAGATAAATATCTTTCTTAAATATTATGCTAGGGTTTTAGATCTACTATGCTTCTATTACTATAAAAAATTTAACTCCCCTTCACGATAGTCAATTGTACTAGCAATCACGCGATATAACAAACGAATCCACGCACAGACACTTACAATATTACTTGTGATTATTTTCTCAAATCGTTTTAAAGGCAAACCTTTGAGCAAAATATTTAAGGTTTGTTTTTCCAAAGATTCCACCTGCATCAATTATTATCAATCGCTTGCGTGAAATACGTTATTGGATAATAGTACATCATTATAATCTTACAATTCTTTAACGGGAAGCTGTGTGAGTTATATTGTACTTTCTTATTAACGTAAGATAGTATAGAGTATTTAGCGATACTCACCTTGAGTTATAATCATAGTTGATTATACGAGTGGGTTGATAAATTTTGTAATCCGTAGAAGGTACTAAGAATTATTAATCGAGAATAGTGGACGTAGGTTTCAACGTGTGAAACTGAACCACTTCAAAAATCCGTGTGCCTCTCTCTACTCTCTTTACTTTTCGTTATTTCGTTACTTGCACTTACTTTGATTAATTAATTAGTTGATTTTAATCTATAAGATCAAATAATTAATTACATATCATATAAATCGAAAAAGTGGGGCTAGTTTTTTAATACTCAATTCCCCCCCCCCCCCCCCTCTTTCGTATTCGATCAATAGACTCTACACTCTTAGTCGTTGTATACGTTCCAACGCGGTCGTTTTTACACTTATAAGAGTAATTAGTTCTAAGTCTAGGGGCAAAATCGTCTCCATTTTCGAGAAACCGTCTCGCGAGAGACGGAATATTCCGTAAATTAAAAATAATATTTATATTGGTATTTGATTTCGTGTATAATGCCGGACTACAAAAACAATAAGATAAAACTCTATTTATTGCGCGGATACCAAGGAAACTACGCGCTTTCTGATTGTGGTTGAACATTGGCTTAGAAAGGACGCAAAACTTGTTGCGCCTCTTCTAAGGTGCGCGGCAAGTGCTACGCCTCCTCTAAGTAGGTATTCATCGTTGTTGGAGGCTGAGTCAAACTCCTCATATATTTTGCTATAAATAGAAGTTTTCGGCCTCATAATTTGATTGGCACGTGAGTGTTCCACCATTGTCCCTTCTCTCTCTCTCTCTTGCATATTCTATACCTTGTCCTACTTTTTGGCAACTACGTGCTTGATCATTCAACCGCCTTAGCTCGATTCCTTTCGAGTTCCTGGCTCGTTTGCATAGACTTACCAAATTGACCACTATACCATCCTAATTTAATTCAATCTTCTCTAAAATCCTTGTTTTCAAGGCACTTTCATTACATAGTCTCAATAATCGCTAAAACTCATCTTTTAGTTTACTTGCGACGCTAACATGTAAGTGTGAGGGTGTAAAACTCATTTTTATTATTTTTCTGCCTTTATTTATGTTTATTTTACATCTACATACGTTGTATAAACCCGAAAACATATTTTTAAATGCTTTAAAATCACCTTAAAAAAAATAGGGCCTTATAGGGGCTTACGAGCGACGTCCCACATGTTGCGCGTCCCTCTTCTAAGTCCTTTTTCAGGTCTGCTTTCTCAATTCCTTTCAATCTCCATCTTAAATTGCTAATAATTAATATTAGATGGTTTAATTCGATAAATTTATACATTAATAGTGTGACACCCCGCGATTTCGCAATAAAATAAACCCATAGATTTGCAGCGGAAACAAGAGATTTTAAAAACTTTAAATGCGAAAACCGCGAATGTCAATATATAATAAAACCAAAGCTTAGTTTAATAAATCATTTATACAAATTGTAACTTCAATAAATACAAGGGATCCCTATCCCTTGATAAACGTACAAAAGATAATAAAACTAATACAAACTACAACACTAGGGTGAATCGCTGTAAGTACAACGCTCGCTAGCTCAATCGTCAAAACCCTATGCAGCACCATGTTGTAACAATGTTGTAACATGTTCATTCATGAAACATGAATGCCACAGTTAGTAGGGAGTAACTCATGGTTCTCCCAGTCATATCACATTAAAAAAAACATAATTAGAGCATGTGAACATACATTATCATACATATATAAGTTTCATGCCAATTCTAATGATAACATCTCATATTAGCGTCAAAAGCATGTGAGAATCAATACAACATATTCATCATATTATCAAGATTAGGGAAGACTCACCTTGGCAACTATATCGCTATTAACGGTTTGCATCTCACCGCTAGTAATCATATAATTGAAAAGGTTGGAGATGTGGCACACACAAGATCATAATAGGCATTCAACAATCCAATAAACATCCAACCACCATCATGTGATCAAACATATTATCACGGTAAATGCCACACACTAGCATCTGTACTTTGCAAATCGGGTCAATGTAAGTTCACATGATAAGCATTTCCCTGAACTGTATACGATAAACATTTCGTATACTCATGACCAAGACGAACAAGTCCACAGGATAAACGTTTCCCTGAACCGTATATGATGAACATTTCGTATTCTCAAGACTCTAATCCTCCTGGTAGCATGAAAACAATAAGGAAGTCCTAGTCTAAATCTGGCCAGACTCTCGGGATGAACCCTCCCGATTCGACATGCAATAAACCTCGCATCCAAGACTCCATCCCTCGTCTAAACCCACACGGAAGCGAGTAACCTCAAATTCGGCTAAACCCACACGAAAGAGGCAGAAAGATTACAAACATCATCTTCCGGCTAACCCCGCACGGGAGATGAGGTTAAGAATAAACAAGCAAGTATGCTACATGCAATGACACACCTCGCAAGGATACACCATTTGACGGACGGGTCGATTAACGCTATGCGTTTGCCTCCCAACAATGTCGTCATATCCCCACTAACATATGCCTAAGAACAATAGGTTGTACGGTTGTACCCCCATCACTCCGACACGGGGCATAATGAGTATAATGGTACAATCAAGAAATGAAAGTTCAATATCATCCAACAACCAAGACTCAACCGACTACTCAAGGCACAAATGACTTACATGAGTTAAACATCCAAAAATCATCACTAAACATGTGAATAAGGCATAAGATAAATGTAACAATAATCAACAAGACTCAATACATGTTACATAAGCATTAGACCGAGTTTAAGAAGCATAATCAATAAGAAACATAAAACCCATCTCAAATCAACATGTTTAGAAACTATCTAAAACAAAGGTCAACTTTAAACGGTCATAACTTGAGTTCTAGACACGATAATGCAGTAACTCTAAATGGAGGTGATATCTTATCCTCTTACGGTTCCAACGTTAGGTCACACGCCCAAAACAAGCAAGTAACGAGGGAGATCTTAGCATTTTACGAAAGTTGGTCAGTCACATACTAGGAACTCGGTCGAGTGACCTCCACTCGGACGAGTGATCCTAACACTCGGTCGAGTGTTCGACAATCAGGGGCTTCTGTTACGAGGGCTCTCCGTCAAGTAGCTTAAGTACTCAGTCGAGTGATCTCAACTCGGTCGAGTGGGTCACCCTACTCGGTCGAGTAGGCCACGAGACAGCACAAACAAGTGTTTAAAACATTCGAAACTCGACCAAAAAGGTAATATCGACTCAAATCCGATACTCAACAACATTCCAGCATCATGTGAGTTACAAAGCATCCAACACAAGTATCAAGGGAGTTAATTCAACAAACCTTAATGACTTTAACACATAATTAATTAACGCAAGGATAGATTAACAACCACTTTACCAACATTCAACACTTTAAGGCAATTGAATTACAAATCAGCCATTAAACATCCAAACATCATACTTTCAAGACAAGGTTAACAAAGGTTTCGTCTTTCTCATAAATACTATTTTACAACACATAGAAAACACATAAAAATGTGATATCGAGTAATCCGTCAACATTACCTTATTTAGCGCTCCAAAATGTCCACTAGCCAAGCCTGAGTCATCCAAGGTTGTCCCCTAACGAAAGCCCCAAGGAAACGAGTGAAATACTTAACCCTAGAAAGACGGATTTGTAGAAATCTAAAGAACGATGGCGTCTTTCTTACATAGAAAGAAGGAGAGCGAGACAAGGAGAAGAATGGTGCGAAAATGGTTTCGATTGGTGAAGAATTGAGTGAGATATGATGAATCTAGGTTTTGATAGAAGAAGAGTGTTAATGGTGTTTGTTGAGAGGGGAATTTCAGAATTGGTGAAGAAGATGATTTTGTGAGGGAGTATGTGAGGGTTTTATGAAGAGAAGAGAGAAGGAGAAAAGTCCAATAAGTAATACTCGCCCCAACAACACTAATTGAGTCGATTATCACTAAAAACACGACTCAAAGCCTACTACACACCTAAGACGGTCGTTATTATTAACACTATTATTATTATACACGTAAAGCAACATTTTTATAAAAATATATTTAAAATATTTATTAAATAATACAATAATTAGTTAAGTTCTAAATTTTAGACGCGAATTTCGCGGGTGTTACAAATAGTCTAATCATAGCATTAGCACATTTGTTTTCATTTTTTTTCAAATCTCGTCTTCTAATCCTCAATACTCAATGTCGAGTGGTCGGAATGTCAATTTTTTCAATTTTATTTCTTTTATTTAATCAATCAAGATTAACATAAATAATTGTCAAAATCATTTTCGAAATCAGTTAACCTAACAAACGTACACAATCAGACCAAAATATGCCTGGTTTAATCAATTAAACAATGGTTTTGATGGTTGGCTCATTGTGTTGGACCACCTGCAAAAATCTCAAGGTTTAGACTCTTCAGAATGATCATGTCTGGACTTGCAGGGTACACAAAAGTGACATCTCGGAATGTTATATCTCGTTTAATGTCGGTTACTATCCTTGATTAGGGATCATCAGAAATATGTCTGGTTTTCTGTTAAGAATGCTAAATACTAAGCGAAGTGCATCAGATGATTAAGACCATGAACGACTTGATTATATTCCAAAAATTAGCGTCACTTTGTTTCAGCAGGTTGGGGTGCTACATTAACTGCGCATGTTTAAGGTAGTATTCCAATCCTATTGCCTTTCTGCCCGGGCTGTTTGACAAAACGAGGTCAAACATGCTCTAAGAACAGGCGTTGCTCCTGGTGCGCCTCTTCTAAGGCAGAACGGTTTCCAATGTAACACCCGCAAATGTACCCTATTTTTATAGTTAAAATATTATACGGATACTTTTCAGCGAATTTTAGTTTTAGTCTAGAATTTAATTTCCCGTGTCTATTTTTGAAAATCCGAGTTCGTTTTCGGACTTTACGCGAGATTCCGAGTAAGTTACGTCTTAAGACGCTTATGGGCTTTTTCCCATAATTTTTCCACTTACTCCCTTACACTCCCTCAAACCCTAAACTCCCTCACAACTTACTCCTTCTTCCTCAACAAGTAACCACCCAAAACCTAAGCTCCATACTTGCTCAAACTCATAATCGACACTACTCCTTCGTTACTTGCTCAAATCCGCTAATTTTCATCTTAATCTTTCCCTCTCATTGTCCTCTATCTTAATTGGTAATAAAATTACCGTCTTTCTCACTTTTCAATTTATCCGTCTTTCTCAAAGGTGAATTATATTCATCTTTTATTATCTAATTGTAGGTGGAGACCTTCAAGGCCCCGACAAAGACTACTACCTAGTGGAGGAGGACCTAGACGTCGAGTGAAGACGCAAAAGGGTAACGGTGAAGGATTACTCGATATCATTACGTGTTTTAATGTGTTTTCTGAAAGTCCATAGACCTTAATTAGACTCCTCTAATTATTTACTAAATTACTTATTAATTTAGTTTATAATGATCTATGCAACATGCATGCAAATATAAAGACATTTATATAAGAGAAGAAATTTCCTCACATTGATATGGAAAATATAAGGGCACAACAAGAACTCCTTCTTGTTGTTCTTGAGCTATAAATATGGATGAACACAAACTAATCTCCAAAGTAGAAGATCTCCTCTAAGTTGCACCAAGATTAACCCAAATAATCTACCCTTATTATTAACTAGATAATAAGATAGATATTATTCTACTAATATTATGACTATATTACTACACTAGTAATACTTAGTAAATATTAGTATTTGAGAGTTTTAGTGAGAAGAGAGTTTTAGAGAGAGTATGATCAAATAAGCAAGAATGAAGAAGTAAAGAAATGAACAACAATTGTTCTATATATAGCCACAAGGGCCGGTTTTCACATCACCAAATGAGTGATATTTTCTTCTTATTTTATTGCCATGCAAAGTGGTAATGTGTTGTAGTGAATAAAATGATTTTAGGTTTACTATTCATGTCATAAGAACATGTTGCTTATGAGTGTGAATAAGAACAACCATCATCACCAACTACTACAACTTGACCGGCCATGTGAAGGCAATATTGATCCATTTTGATTTTTGATATTTGTCCCACAAATACTTATTAATCATATGCTTAATTATCTTGTATAATTAAGTGTTAATTTGATCATATAACAATTATATGACACAAATAAATGAACAATATGTACTTAACATTTTAAGTAATATTTTACCATTATATCAATATATAATGGGTCCCACAATGCTTAGTTAATTTATTTTACAACTCTTTGTAAATATAATTAACTAATTACCTCTATCTCAAAACCTCAACTAATTTAGTAATTTAACGATTAATTACTAAGTTAAATCTTATTTAATCGTATTAAAATAAGATATAAATTTATTAGTCAATTATCGCATAATTGAAAAATAAGTTTAATCGAATTTGAGTTCTTAACTCAATTTCTAACAATTAACTCTCGTACATATCGAATATATGTAATGTACTAATTAACTGTATCGTATACAAATAATTAGTTACTATTTGGATTTCATCCTTTAGGTGTGACCGAAAGGGATCAGTTGATCACCGCCGTCAAACGACAATAACGTCAAACTCTAGTTAGCCAACCGTTATTGATTTACGTTAATCAACTGACTAATCATATATATAGTCAATAAATATCCCAATTATATTCCATAATAAGATTTATTATGTGGCGCACTATTGTGGAGGACACCTACTCCAACAATCTCCCACTTGTCTGACACAAGTGTGCGTCACCGATTCTCTTGTCTCTTTATCACATCTCCCACTCAACGCAAGGTGTCTTCCAGGTCGCACTTGCGATTGACAATATCTAGAGTGGTTTTCTCGATAGGGAGAGTAACTGTCTGACCGGAAAATCTACCATAGATCTCTTTCCGAGCGTGGCCACGCATTTACAGTAACTTCTCCTCGAGTGGCCTAAAGATGTTTTTACCCAACGTGGGTGGACAATTCCTGTTGATCCATCTACTCTGTATGATGCAGATCACCATGATCCAGAAGAAGTCCATCGGCCTCCTTTTACGGCACGACCTAGAACATCAACCAAAACCAATCGGAAACTGCACCGACTCAGATAGACGGTCGCCAGTCAAAAGAATCGACTTATAGGAATAAGATAGAAGACCCTGCCACGACCAGGCATCAAATAATTGATTTAAGGGTCTCTACAATGTCACTGTCCGACAGAGTGTCATACAGTCTGTCTATGTAAACGACCAGTCATCTCCATGACCCCATGGTGCTGAACCAACCATCGATCGACTTACAATCTAGTCATTTCGAGACGTCACCTCATTGAGTGACTAGGGACAAAATACTAAGTTCGTCCTGTTCACTTGAATTGGGTTCAACCTTTCTTTCAACCAATTCGGATAAACAAAGTATTAAAATTTAGTCAAACTAAATAATGGAGTTTTTTTAATGAAACTCTAACAATGAATGCGATTATCAAATATTTGGAAAAATTGATACGCTATCAATAATTTCATATCTTATAATCTTTAGCAATTCAGGTACATATTTCAATCCCCATTGAAATGACATGACTATCATGTTCAGCCTGCAAAAAGCATGGCTAATGGATTAGCAATACTTGCATCTTTCCCATCGTTCTGATTGCTATTTCTCTTTGTCTACGTAATCTCTTATTACATAAAACTTTCTGAGTACGTGTCTAGGTTTGAATCTAGACTTAGGACTCTTGGCCTAAAGGTAGCTCCCACTGTTTTACCAGTATAATGGGATAGGATATACAGCTATATGAACTATTTCTAGTCCCTCCAATATGTCGAATCCAAGCTACTTTCATATGCATCATCATATGACGCAATGTACTCCATTTCCGTTTTTAAATCCGCAATGATAAACTGCCTGGAACACTTCCAGCGGATACATGACATTTATATTTGAAAATGTCACTCCTACTTGGAACCTTTCCAATAGTCATTTCTGCTTGGAATTCTTCCAACAGATAAATCTTTTATAAAACACAGCCAGCTCGTGATTTCAATTCACTTTGATCAGTTTGGAAACTGAAGTCTGTGTAACCCTTACACTCAACTTATTTTAAACTCCAAACACATGGAACATATCTTTTAGTCCTTCGCAAGTACTAAGGATGTTCTTTATGGCTATCAAATGACTCTCACTTGGATTTGATTGCAAATGATTCGTCATACTCAAAGCATGCGAAATGTGGGATTGAGTATACATCACAGCGTATATAATTGATCCCGCAGCGGAAGCAAAAGGAATCAATTATTATGTGTTCAACTTTCTTGAACTAGTCAAAGATCTTATCAATATAAGAATTTTGACTCAATGCTAATATCTTTTTAGATTTATCTCCATAAATCCAGATATCTAAAAGATGTATTCTACTTCTCCAAAATCTTTCATCATCTAAAATGATCAATATGTCTCCACATATAAGACTGATGAAAACCATGTTACTCCCACTAAACTTTATGTATAAATATAATTCCTCGAGATATCGAGAAATATTTTATGACATGATTGACACACTCATTCCAACTCTTTAGTGCTTACTTAAGACATCCTCTTAAGCTTGCAAATTAACTTAGGATAGTTAGGATCTACGAACCCACAGGTGAATATAAAATATACTACCTCTTCTAGAATCGTATTCGAGAAGGTGGTTCTTGAGGTCCAATTGACATCATACTATTATGATATACTGTAATCGCTAAGTATATTCGAATGGATCAAAGAATTAAGGTTGGTGCAATACTCTTTGCCTACCAAGTTATCTTTGAAAACATTTTAATGTTGATCCATGCAAATTTCGATCTAAAAAATCAATTTACATTGAAGAGGTCGTACTTCTTCAATTAAAATTTACCAGGTCACATACCTGACCATCATGCATGGAGTCCATTACGAATCGTATGACTCTAAGCCATATCAAGAAGTTGGGACTAAAAACAGTCTTTTATAAGTCGCATATTAGAATGCATATTAGAATTCATCACTATAAAGGAGCGATAAAATTCCACCTAACCTCCTAGGTTCCGAAGAAACAACTACTGAACAAGCAATGAGGAAAACTTTTTCCGGACCATATGCTCAGTTTGTGGCTCTTGAAATATTTTCTCCCACTCTGTCTTTTCAAGAAATAATCGTCTTTTTATTGAAAGACAGCATCACGAGTCACAAACGATTTGTTCTCGTGGTCAATGTGGGATTATTGAGCACTTGTTTCATTCAATAACTTATAAATTAGGTACGCTACCTACCCATATCGTATATGGAATGAAATCAGACTGTTTTAAATGTGTTTTAATATGGTGGGAAAAGAAATAGCAGACAAAAATATTAAGATCCCAAGGTTAGTCAAATGGCTAATTTTGACTTGATAAAGACAAAACCATATCGTATAAGGTTCTGTTTCTCTATTCAACAACACCTTATCTAATAATGTGTGTTAGATAAGTTAACTTGTGAAACCATTTCACAATACTTTTGGTGAAAATCAAAGTCAATACTTAGATATTTATAGTTACGATTTAGTCGTAAGTCCTTGATCTAATGCTCTTAGTGGTTAACTACTTCACATTGAAGCTCTTTGAACTTTTCAAAGATTTCTCTTGGCACCTCATTAAGTAGAATCAAATATAATATCTACTTAAGTCGTTGGTAAATCAAGTGAATTAATCATTACCATCTCTGGTTGTGTTTGTTATTGGACCACACGTATTCTTATATAATGGGGCCAATAACTTACTAGTTCGATTTCCTTTTCAACAAAAGGGCACGAATCATCTTGCCTTGAATACAAGATTTGCACACACCATAAGATTCAAAATCAGATGGTTTAGGGATAGTTGTTAATACTAGCCTCTTAATGTGCTACACAATCCAGAATTAAGATTAGATTTGGGTCACCAATTTTGAGCCTTTTTACAATCTATATGCCAAGTAATTTCTAGTTTAGGTCAAGAATATAATTACCTTTGATTGGTATGGTTATAACCATGTACCAAGTGAAGGCATAAAAATATACAACGCTTGTTCCATTCACAAAAGTGAAACACTTGTGTCGTACACTAAAGTGGATACTATATTCTTTATTTAGAGGTCATGTACATAATAACGTTTATTAAAGTATACCTCTAAATCCAAAACTAGATTGATCATATTATAACTTTTATATGTCTTTATAGAAATAAAACTACAATAGTTATATTTCCCTTGTAGGTCGACATTTAATCATGGTTAGTCGTCGCACGAATCATTGTTATATGCATTGAATACATTGATGAGAACCATAATAGGTATCTAATACCCAAAAATTGCATTTAGCAAAATAAATGTCGATCATATAGATATTATGGGTGAAAATAGTACACCCAATTTCTAACTCTTTAGAAAAACTTGGGGCAGATTCTTTTCTTGTGTCCTACACTGTAAAATAGAATCGTCAAAAGTTGGGTTCGACACCTTGCTTGGGTTTTGACTTTACTATTCAAAATAGTCTTGCCTTTTTCCCTTGCCTTGTGTCAAAGTCGAGCCAACCTACTCTTGAACCTCGTCTTAACAATTCAGAATATAAACATCATTCTTAGTGCTCCCACTCACTTTCATGAATCTCTACTTAGACAAGTATATTAGAATTACTGTGAAGACTATTCTTCATTTCATTCATGGTTTTACCTTCAAAAGGATAAACCTTTCATGAAGTGACTACGGTATTTGATTATTCACGATTTTAAATAAATCGATTAACCTAGTCGTCCCAACTGATTTGGCCTCTTTTGAGGTAAGCCTCGATAAGGAGCATTATGACGACATACCAAAAAAATAAAAATATTTTCGTTGGAGCGAAAAGATTGATGTACCATTGTTATGAGAAGACGTCACTAAAAATCAAAACGTTTTTGACTAAGTGTGACTTATTCATTTACTCTTCATAAGAGACATTTGCAATGGTGAATATGAGGATCAAAAGATAAAATTATTTTGTCTTTAGCTACGGTGGTTTAAACGGAGATCGCAATCAAAATGCTACCGTATAAAATAATGGAAACCCATTCCACGATTTGAACGGATTTACAAGTTCATAGAAGGATAAAATATATGTCATTTGCGCGTATAAAATAAATCTCAACGGAAAATAAACATTCATTGCTTATATATAATTTACTTGTAAAAACAATTTTAAACAAGTCACTCATATAATGACCCCTCACGAAATTATATAAGTGATTCCAAGACCAATCTTTAGACAAAAATAGTCATCGCATGCTACCTTTATCTAAAAATGGTAAGTCAATACTTGACTAATTCTACACTTAGAACTCTTGGTTGACGGATTTCAACTAAATCCATCTCCTAGTCCCAAGATAACGCTTATCTCGTTGAGTCCAATCCAATTTTAGCTTGTGATCGTATCACCCTACTTACCCGAGGTAAAAAGGGACCCCCGAGCGTGGTAGCCCTAATGAACACGGGATTCATAGGTGTTACTAATTGGTAAGGCTAATCTCAATTTTTTAAATATGTGAGAGATCTTGTCAATTTAGTTATTAATTCCCTATAAGTGAACTAAGTCGGTGAATTGAGAATAACGTTGAATTGACAATAACGGTAAATAAAATGCATGTGTGACGATTTTGGCATGAGCGGAAATAAAGCAAGCAACCAAGCAACAATAAAATCCTAGTATGGCCACCTTGCTAATCAAATTAACTAGATAATTACAAATTCGGAAACCAACTCCTTGGTCTCTTGCCTCTTCACTTGGAACACCTTCCAAAATGGCACCGTCTTGAGGGAGTCACCGGTCTTCATAAAAATAATTACAATTATAAAAATATACAAATTCCTATTATACATTTATTCTATGAATTGAAATTATTAAAATTATACAAACCGGCGATACGAGATCGCAATAAAATTATATTACAACCAAACCGTTATTCCCTTACATTACGGGTAATAACGATAAAAAATAACTAGGCCATACTAGGTACAAAATTTGCATAAATTATTAAATAAATGACATTCATTCATTCAACCATACATAAAATAAATTGCTGCAAAATTCATGCCAAAATCGCCCTAAACACATTCATGCTCATTGTAGCTCGATTTTACGGGATTTATTGGTTTTATTAGCCTAGTCTGGGTAAATTATCTTTGTATCGGGCTCGCGACAAGCACGCTCAAATTTTGGCGCCGTTGCCGGGGAGCAAGGTTTAGTTTTCCTCTTTTTGTGATTTTCATCGCAATTAGTTTTATCTAGTCTTTAGGAACCCAAATTCCTTTAGACCTCTCTTGATTTTTCATCTTAGCTTTCAATCTTATGCCCAGATCTTCTAGAATAGGGACCCCTATCTCTTTAGACCCTGATCTAGAAAGAACTCTGCGTAGGAGACGAAAGCTATTCAACGAAATTTCAAAAGCTTCTGATACTTTAAGTTTAGATCGTATTCGTGAGAAATACTCGGATATTCTATCTAATCTCGAAGGAGAAGAAGATCCATTCTCATCTTTATTCACAAAACCAATCAATCTTCAAACAACACTCCATCTTCATCTTCACAAAATAAAATGGTTCGACTTTCAGACCATTCCAAACCCACCGCATAAACACTTCCAAGGGGTATTGCTACACCCCAAATCGAAGCCCAAAACTTTGAAATCAAACCCTCCTTCATTAACCTTATAGAAAGAAGCCAATTTAGTGGCAATGCCACAGAAGATCCCAACCTTCACATCCAAAACTTCTGTGACTATTGCTCCACTATTAGACAAACTGGAGTCACCCAAGGGCAAATTAGAGAGATGCTCTTCTCATTTTCTTTGAGGGGTAAGGCAAAGTTGTGGATACATAGCCTTGATAAGGTTACATTAGGTATCACCGATTGGGAGAGTTTAGCTCTTGCCTTCTACCAAAAGTACTTTCCCCCAGAAAAGACCGCTTTGTTGAGAAGTCAAATCACTGGTTTCCAACAAGAGGATGATGAGAGCCTATATGAAGCTTGGTAGAGGTACAAGGACTTACAAAGAGAATGTCCTCATCATGGGTTGGATTCATGGTTCCTTGCCATCACATTCTATAATTGGTGTTATATAGAGTCCCGTCGTATCCTGGATTCTGCTAACAATGGAAGATTTGATCAAATCAATGTTGAAAATGCTCACACTACCATTGAATCCATGGCAATTCGCGATTCTCAATATAGAAATTCCCGCTCCATACCATCGAAATCTAAGCAAGAAGACCCCATTTTTACACTTTTACAAGCTCAAGTAGCCCTTCTCACACAAAAGCTAGAACAAATTCAATCCTTTACATCTCAACAGAGTGACAATGGTGTAAGTAAAATTGAAGCCATGCTTCTGCAATTGGCTCAAAGGCAAGACACCATGATAGCTCAATTCCAAGAGAGCGATCAAGCTAAGGATGCCGCCATCAAATTGTTGGAAGCTAAAATTTCCCGATTTACCTCTTCTAATACCCACCAAGAGCACGGGCAGCTACCTTCACAATGTTACCAACCTTACGAAACTGTAAATGCCATTTCCACGAGAAGTGGTAAGCATAATGACGAGCCCGTGGTTGTTAATGTTGAAGCTAAGGTGCCCATGTCAAAAGGGAAAGAGCCCGAGATTCCTATTGAGATCAAGGTCCCATTTCCCCAAAGATTAGCCAAGCACAAGGAGGAGGCACAGTATGGTAAGTTCCTTGACGTCGTCAAGAACTTAAAGGTAACAGTCCCTTTCATTGAATTGCTTACCCAAGTTCCTTCTTATTCCAAGTTTATGAAGGAAGTCCTCAAAAAGAAGAGATCCTTCAATGAGACTAAGACCATAGCTTTCACTGAAGAGTGTAGTGCACTCTTACAAAACAAGTCTCCACCAAAACTTAAGGACCCTGGTAGTTACTCCATCCCTTGCAGTATAGGCACGTATACCATTGATAAGGCCCTTTGCGACCTAGGTGCTAGTGTAAGTGTCATGCCCTTTTCTATGTTTGAAAAACTTAACATGGGTGCTTTGAAATGCACTAATATTACTTTGCAAATGGCGGACCGTTCTCTAAAACAACCTATGGGTGTTTTAGAAGATGTGCCCGTCAAAGTTGGTAAGTTTTTCATTGCCGTTGACTTTCTAGTACTTGACATGGCCGAGAACTCTCAAAACCCAATCATTTTGGGAAGACCCTTTTTGCACACCAGTGGTGCAGTTTTCGATGTCAAGAATGGGAAGTTGACATTAGAGATAGGAGGACAAGGTGACCTTTAGTAAAAATTCAACCGTTAAGGATCCCGTATTAGAAGAACCTTTCTATGTGCTTAATGTTGATGACTCTTCGCTTGTTTCTTCTATGCCTCGATCCTTACTGACGGATCCGCTGGAGGCACATGTTAGTGTTGATTCTCTTGCAGGTGAGCATACTAAAAGCACTACTGCTAAAAGTGCTAGAAGGGGTTATTCCCGGAAAAGCTTGGCGTGGATGGAGAATGTAAAGAACGCTATGAAGATGAGCTTAGATGATAGTGAGCTTAAAGATAAAGGATGATTTCAAAGAAAGAAATGGAGTTTAGCAAGACTTTTAAATTGCGCTTCTCGGGAGACAACCCGTGTTCCTTTTCTTTCTGCATTTTTATTTTTGTATTCCTTTTTTTTTTTCGTTGTTAGGATTTATTTTGAAAATGAAAGAATTTTTGAAGAATCTATAAAGACCTTCCTTATCAAGTCCAAAAGACTAGCTAAGGGGAGTCCGCGCTGACTAGTAAGCTTCACTCTTCTTTCATTTCCTTTTTACCCTTCTTCCCATTAAGCATCTCGTTGCATGTTTAGTCTTCGTGCTCACATTGAGGACAATGTGATGTTTAGCTTGGGGGAGGGACTGCATTTTCCCATTTTGCATTTTAGTTGATGATTTTTCAAATTTTGAATAAAAGAAAGAGAAGACTTTTGAGAAAATTTAAAAATTTCGGAACATAATTGAATGCTTTTCATGCTTTGCTTTGCTTGTTTACTATGCTGTCATGTTACATTTCCCAAACTTAGAGCTTTCAAAAGATAATGATTCAATATTCATTAAATTGTGCATACATGGGGAAGTCTTGTACATAGTAGGCATGGAATGAATCTATAGATGAGTACGCTTGATCTTGACACTTGCCAAGTTACATATATTGTAAGGTAGAACCTCCTTAGACTGGTACATCCATACCCAGTCTCAATTAGGTGTGTGTAGTTCTCCTTGTGATGTGTTTCATGTCAAAACGCATAAGTATGGTTCTCATTTCATTTCTATAAGCATTGCATTCATGATTCACTAAAGATTTGAAGCCTTTTTTTCACTTTGAATTACTTCTCAAAATAAGCCCCTTCATACAAATGATTCACAAAAATAATAGCTACATATAAAAACTGCCTACCTTTTGAGCTAGTAGCTAGACTATGGTGTATGGGTGCTCTTTTGAAAAGATTTGTTCTTATTTGTCAAAGTGAATTTGGAAGAAAGAAATTGTTTAGAAAGTGATGTTATGTTCAAAAGAAAAAGAAAAAAAAAATCGAAAAAAAACGAAAAAGAGAAATCGAAAAAGAAATAAAAGAAGAAGTTGTGAGTATCTTCTCAAAATGTCAATTCAATGATTAGAAGGAGTTTACCCTTGTGTTTCGTGTGTAATAAGCCAATTTGTTTCTTTTGGCCTTGTTATCCGTCTTTTGGGAATTAATCGAAGGTTTGGATTGAATATTCATTTATCATTGGTCAGTTACTACCTCATTCTAACCTTCACATGACCATAACTATTTGTCCACCTTTCACCCATTTCCCAAAGCCTTCTTCATTTCTTTTCTCGGCTTCTTTTCTATGTGCATTATGATCTTTGACTTGTGTTTTGAATTGTTTACCATATTAGACTGCGGACACATTTTCATAAGTCGTAGATAGGTGAGTGTCTCAAACATTTACACATAAAGAAATCACCTTTTACATACATGAGTGTTCGAGTGTGCCGTGAGAGTCCATTTGTCAAAAGATCATGCAAGAGCCGAAAATTCTATAGTGAAATTCTTTGTGCTACGCCGTTATGTAAATCTCAGCCATGTTATGTATCATTCTTGCCCACGTTGTTTTTGGGTTATGATTCATTATGTTTCCAAAGCTTTATGTTGAGATTTGTTTCTTGATGGTGTAGTAGCCAAGGCTTGCAACCTTGTCCTGGTATTGTTAGTTATGTTTGCTTGAGGACAAGCAAAGGTTTAGCTTGGGGGAGTTTGATAAGTGATTATTTGTATGGTTTTAACTCCCAATTTAGCTCGGTTTTGTATGTCATTTGTGCTTTGTTAAGCCACTTTATGAGCTAATATCGTCTTCTAGGCGAATTCCTGTGTTCTAACCTGTTTTATAGGGAAAGTGACGTTTCTACGCCCTTTTTCTATATTCCCGAGCATTTGCCTAGAACCCGACGATTTGAAGAAGCAAGCTTGACCAAGTGAAAGGCATTTCAAGAAGGTTCACTAATTTAAAAGAGAGAAGAAATAAAGACGATGTCGCAGTTGTCGGAAGATCAATCAATTGAGCGGAAGAATTCATTGCTTTACATCGAACCCTATCAACAACCCCGACTCAAGAGGTCAAGGGGGATGTTGGAAGTCAAGTCAAAGCAAAGGGAGATGAAACGTTAGTAAAAAAACTTCCAGATGACGACTTACCCGATCGGGTAAGTGTGTACCCGATCGAATATGTTTACTGATGAACGCATCTTCTCTTCACCAACCTCTCTTTAATGCAAGCTTAAATGAAGTGCTTAAATGCTTTGTCTAGGGGATGAATCTGGACACATTTGACCAACCTCTCTTTAATGCAAGCCTTAATGGAGTGCTTTATTAGGTTGTCGGGGGGATGAATCTAGACACATTTGAGCAACCTCTCAACCCTATAAATAGCCTAGCCTCCACACACAATCCAACACACCTTTCTACAATTCTCTTCTCTTCTCTTCTTACATTTCTCCTTAGATTAGAAGGAAGGGGGAACTAGCCTCCCTTCTCTCATTTTCTTTTTCTTTAGTCTTTAGTTCTTAGTTTATTTATGTCCTTTCCATATCAAAACTTTAGTTTAGATCAATAAGAATTTCATCCTTGTAATCTCCTTTGTGTGGTTCAAGCGTTGTAATTGGTGGATCGTTTATTATGTGCAAGGATTTTCTATTATTATTATCGTTATCGTCATTGATCGTCATATAGGTATTTCTGTTTTATCCCTTGTTTAATGTTCTTATTGTTTTCCATTTGATTGTTATTCGCTTTACATATTGTCTTAGATTCATTTTAGTACCGTTATAATTGTTGTTTCATTTCCTAGATTGTCATTTAGCGTCGTTATTATCACCTTATAAAGAGTCTTAAATTATTGTCAAAATCAAATAAACATGTTAATCCTAGTTTTCATTGTTAATATCATTTTAGATTTAGACATTACCATGAGTGAGTAGTCACCTTTCTAGGGTGTAGGGTAGCCATGTTAGATTGATTAAAAGATGATAATTGGATAAAGAAATTATGCCTTTAAAACGTTGTGTCTATGCATGTTTGGATTGTAACGATAGTTAACGACTTCTGGCCTGAAATCATCGACTAAAATGGAATTCTTTTCCAAGGTAGACATACCAGAATTGAATAGACAAAGCATGACATGGTAGATTAAGACCTAGTAAATCGCCTAAAAAGCCTGCTAGACCATCTGATCTATGATTGTAATGAACACATCATTCTTACGAACTCACAATGAATTATTTGCATGTTCCGAATCCAATTTCATCAATATGTCAATCTACATGTGTGAACCTACTTCCCTAGATGCTTTTCATTACTTACTTTATTAATTTCATTTGTTTTTTTTTTGTTTTCATTTATGCTTTATATTAGTTTAGATACCAAAACCCAAAAACCCAGAAATCATTAGATAGAACCCAATTGCGAGACACTTCACATTCTATAGGAAACACCATCTCCCTGAGGATCGAACCCTACTTCCCTAATTACATTAATTTGTTATTAGCCTAGTCTGGGTAAATTATCTTTGTATCGGGCTCGCGACAAGCACGATCAAGCATCAATTAAGCTTATGAACTCCTCAACTTCTTCAGATGGTATCTCTTTTCCAGTCAAGTCCCTTTCCAGCTCATTGATCTCAAAATTGTCGTTCTTAGAGATATCCTCTAACAATAAAATTGCTTCTAAAGGATCCTCAATTATTGCTGGATACAGAGATTCATCAATGATTGAGTCGACAATGTCAAGGAAATAGCAAGGCTCTTCAAGCATAGGGCTCTTCATTGCACTGATTAAGTTGTAGGTGACTTTGTCATCACCTACTTCTAATGTCAATCTTCCGTTCTTGACATCGATTACTGCTCCCGCAGTGTGTAGAAATGGCCTTCCTAAAATGATAGGGATTTGCGAATCTTCAGCCATATCTAACACAATGAAATCGACTGGAATGAAAAATATTCCTACTCTAACAGGTACATCTTCTAAAACTCCCATAGGTTGTTTTAGAGAACGATCTGCCATTTGCCGGGTGATAATTGTGCATTTAAGAATTCCCATATTCAATTTTTCGCAAACGGAATAGGGCATGACGCTTACACTAGCACCTAGATCGCATAAAGCTTTATCAATAGTGTAGGTGCCTATAGTGCAAGGTATAGAGAAACTACCAGGATCCTTTAACTTAGGAGGGGACTTATTTCGCAATAACGCACTGCATTCAGCGGTGAATGCTATGATTTCAACATCATCTAAAGTCCTTTTCTTCGTTAAGATATCCTTCATAAATTTCGTATAAGAAGGGATTTGAGTGATTAATTCAGTGAAGGGAACCGTTACTTGGAGGTTTTTGACTACTTCCATGAACTTGCTGAACTGGGTTTCCTTATGATTTCTCCTCAAACGCTGGGGAAATGGAACTTGAATTTTGATGGGTTCCTTTTCAGGTTCACCCTTCTTTTCAGGTTTGTCTTCCGCTTCCTTAGCGGTGGATGGTTGAGAATCTTTGTGGCTCTCTACTTGTGTAGGCTCAACTGTTGGTTCTTTGGTTTGCTGAGGTTCTGTATAAGTGGTACCACTCCTAAGGGTGATAGCATTTGCGGTGTCCCTCGGTTGCTCACCATGAGGTGGGAGTCGGCCTTGTTTTCTTTGGGCATTAGAGGCAGCCAATTGGGCCATTTGAGTTTCAAGCATCTTCATGGCAGCACTTTGAGCTTGATCACTCTTTTGAAGTTGAGCAAACATTGAATCTTGTTTTTGAAAAACTTGGAGAAGCATGGATTCAATTTTGCTCAAGCTTGAATCCTTAGGTTGGCCTTGATTTTGAGGTGGTTGGTGTTGAGGTTGATTTTGGTATGGTTGATTGAAGTTGGGTTGGAATGAAGGTCTCTGGTTTTGAAGACCAGGTGGAATGTAAGGCTTCTGTTGGTGTGGTATTGTTGAATTTGTTGTTGGGGATTTTGAATGTTAGTGCTTTTGTAGGACAAAAATGGATGGTTTTTGTGTTTTCATTATAGAAGTTTGAGAAAGCGTTGCCTTGCCTATATCCTTGATAGGCATTGACTTGCTCTATTGAACTTCTAGATTCTTGAAAACTATGCCCTCCAACCCCACATGTCTCACATACCACTGCGTGGTTACTGACGTTGATATGTTCCTTAGATTGGAAAGAGCCTCCTACTTGTTGCTGCAGAAGGGCTAATTGGGCTTCTAGGAGTGCTACTTTACTTGAATCATCCTGCTTGGCTTTGAGTGGCATAGCACACGAGTTGCTATGCTGAAAATCGTGGATTGCCATTGACTCGATAGTCGTATTAGCTATTTCTACATCGATTTGATCGAAACGACCATTGTTGGCGGAGTCGAGGATACAACGCGATTCGCCATAACAACCGTTGTAGAAGGTGATAGCTAAGAACCACGAATCAAGGCCATGATGAGGGCATTCTCTTTGTAATTCTTTGTACCTTTCCCATGCCTCGTAAAGACTTTCATCGCCTCTCTGACGGAATCCAGTGATTTGACTCCGTAAGAGTGCGGTTTGTTCTGGTGGGAAGTACTTTTGATAGAAAGCAAGAGCTAGACCATCCCAGTCGGCTATTCCTAAGGCAACTCGGTCAAGACTATTGATCCAGAGTTTTGCCTTTCCTCTTAAAGAGAAGGGAAAAAGCATTTCCTTAATCTGCTCTTGGGATACTCCAGTTTGTCTAATTGTGGAGCAATAGTCACAGAAGTTTTGGATATGAAGGTTGGGAACTTCTAAGGCATTGCCACCAAATTGACTTCTTTCTATTAGATTGATGAAGACAGGTTTGATTTCGAAGTTTTGGGCTGTAATTTGAGGTGTAGAGATACCCCTTGGAAGTGTATCTGCGGTGGGTTTGGAATGGTCGGAAAGTCGAACCATTTTCTTTTGTGAAGATGCAGATGGAATGTTGGTTGAAAGTTGATTAGTGTTTGGAAATAGAGATGAGAATGGATCTTCTTCTCCTTCAAGATTAGGTAAGATATCCGAGTATTTCTCACGAATACGATCTAAACTTGAAATATCAGAAGCTTTTGAAATTTCGTTGAATAGCTTTAATTTCCTACGCAGAGTTCTTTCTAGTTCGGGGTCTAAAGGAATAGGGGTCCCTAGCCTAGAAGATCTGGGCATAAGATTGGAAAGCTAAGATGAAAAATCAAGAGAGGTCTAAAGGAATTTGGGTTCCTAAAGACTAGATAAAACTAATTGCGATAAAAATCACAAGAAAAAGGAAAATTAAACCGTGCTCCCCGGTAACGGCGCCAAAATTTGATCGGGCATGTCGCAAGCCCAATACAAAGATAATTTACCCAGACTAGGCTAATAACAAATTAATGTAATTAGGTAAGTAGGGGTCGATCCTCAGGGAGATGGTATTTCCTATGGATTGTGAATCGTCTCACAACTGAGTTTTATCTAACGATTTTATGGGTTTTGAGGTTTTGAATTCTAAACTAATAAAGAACATAAATAAAAACAAAATAAAAGCAAACTAAATGAAAACAATAAAGCAAATGATGAATTAACAATAATGAGAAGCATCTAGGGAAATAGGTTCACACATGTCGATTGACATATTGATGAAATTGGATTTAGGATATGCAAATAATTCATTGTGAGTTCGTAAGAATGGTGTGTTCATTACAATCATAGATCAGATGGTCTAGCAGGCTTTTAGGCGTTTTTCTAGGTCTTAATCCACCCTGTCATGCTTTGTCTATTCAATTCTCTTATGTCTACCTTGGAAACAAATTCCATACTAGTCAATGATTTTGATCAGGAATCGTCAACTATCGTTAAAGTCCAAACATGCATAGACACAATGTTTTAAAAGCACAATTTCTTTTATCCAATTATCATCTTTTAATCAATCCAACATGGCTACCCTACACCCTAGAAAGGTGACTACTCACTCATGATTATGTTTATGTCTAAGATGATATTAACAATGAAAATTAGGATAGACATGTTTAGTTGTTTTTGACAATAATTTAAGACTCTTTATGTGGCGATAATAACGACGCTATTTGACAATCTAAGAAATGAAACTACGATTATAACAACATGAAAATGAATCTAGAATAATATGTAAAGCGAATAACAATCAAATAAGAACATAAATAACTTTAAACAAACGATAAATTAGGAATACCTAGGTGACGATCAACAACGAAAGCGATAACAATAATAGAAATCTCTCGCATAGAATGATCGTTCCTTGAATTACAACACTTGTACCCAACAAAGTAGACTACAAATATTGAAATTCTTATTTATCTAAGCTAATGTTTTGATAAGAAATGGACAGAAATAAACTATGAACTAAAGACAAAAGAAGAAAATAATCTAAACTAGAAAGACTAAACTAAAGAGAAAATATAAGAAGAAAGGAGATGTTGTGAGTTGTGTGAGAAGTAGATGTGTAAGATGATTTGAGAAGAGGGGCTGGAGCATCTATATATAGCATTAGGGTTTCGTGGAGAAGAGGTCGAGTATTGAACACATAGGACAAAAATAGGAAGTTGAAGCATCATGCTCGGATCAGCAGGGATACCCGATCGGGTACACACTTACCCGATCAGGTAAGCTGACATCTAGAAGCTCTTGACTAACGTTTCATCTTCCTTTGCTTTGACTTGAATTCCATCATCCCCCTTGACCTCTTCAATCGGGTTTGTTTATAGGGTTTGATGTAAAGCGATGAATTCTTTCGCCCAATTGATTGATCTTCCAACAACTACGAAACTGTCTTTGCTCCTTCTCTCTTTTCAATTAGTGAACCTTCTTGAAATGCCTTTCACATGGTCAAGCTTGCTTCTTTGAATCGTCGGGTTCTAGGCAAATGCTCGGAAATATAGAAAAAGGGCGTAGAAATGTCACTTTCCCTACAAAACAGGTTAGAACACATGAATTCGCCTAGAAGACGATATTAGCTCATAAAATGGCTTAACAAAGCACAAATGACATACAAAACCGAGCTAAAATGGGGGTTAAAATCTTACAAATATTCACTTATCAACTACCTTTCTTTTAAAAATTAAAACTTATTTTTGATACTATTTTATTTTTGAATTTTTTCAAGTTTGTCAACTTCAATTTCGTCATTCATCTTCAAATCATTTGATGCATCTTTAATTAGATTGATTTTTCTTATAACTTGGGGTTAGATGATAATTATAGTTCATCAATATATGTGTGTAATTACGTTTTTACTTATTAATTAGGGTTTACTTTAATTTAGTTTATTAAAAACCCTAAATTGTCCAATTAAAATCCCCAAATTGTTTAATTTGATTCACTTAATGGTGATTAATTTCACTTACTTATAGTAGTGAAGTCCACATCCTTTTTAGTTGAGGTTTAGCTCAAGAACAAACTCATAAATCTATTTTCACATATCCTAATTTCCTTTACAAAATTAAACATTGATGAATAGGAAAGTATTCACAAATAAATACTATTGTTTTATGTTATGTATGAAGATGTTAGAGAAGGTGTAAGATATATTAACATATAGATATTAAATTTAGAAGCAAATACAAAAAAAAAACAAGAACAAGATGAAGAAGATGAAGGTGAAGTATACACGACTAAGGGTATTTTCGGAAAATTATCACATTTAACAGAAATATTTGATTTAGTTAAGATATTTCTCTTTTTTACCTGAAATGGATTTTTGTATCAAACTTTAAAGTTTTAACACATAAAGGTAATATTTTAAAAAAAATATTATAAAAGAAAGTAATTTTGAAAACGTGGTATATAAAAAATGGAGTAATTGTTAATTTATCCTATTTTTTGGTGAAGAGTAAATATATTAATTTCAAGAGTACCAAAATTACATCACAATTTTTCTACCAGACTGGGATAGTAGATACATCAACACAACTAATCAAAATTAAGTCAAGTTACATATCTTCAGAATTGTATCTCTTGTGAGAAGCTTTTGATGTTTGCTCGCCCAATAGATGAAAGAATTCCTAGGGATGTTTAACTTATTCCAGCATATGTATCTCCAATCAGGTTTAGGGTATTCAGTCCTCAACCACTGATAACCTGCAGCAACATTGTATTGTGCATTAGTGATCCACTGGTTATATTGTAGGCAGGCTTAAATAACTCCTTCACTTGCAGAATCTTCCTCCAAGCACAGCTGCTATCTGCATGAGCTTCATAATCCTGCCAATAGCAATTCTTCAGGTATACATGACGTAACCATTGACCCACAAATGGTATTTCTTGTATGCCAGACACCATGTATATTTACCCAGCAACGCCTTATTTCAAACTTTTGAAGCTTTAATCCCCAACGCCCTTCTACTTTTGGAGCACAGCATATCTCCTAGTTTATGTTTGGAGCTCCCAAGTAAGAATACTTACCTCCCCATAGGAAAATTCTACAAATAGAGTCAATCTTATTCATTATCCCATTAGGGATGAGGAAGATACTTGCCCAGTAAGAGTGAAGAGAGGTTAACACAAAATTAACAAGAACCATTCTCCCTGCATAAGAAAGATGTCTAGAACCCCAAGCCCTAATCCTTGCCACAATCCTGTCAGTAAGTTTCATTCTTTCATTCTTGGTGAGTGTTTTTGAAGAAATAGGGACCCCTAGGTATTTACAAGGAAAATTCCTCCTTCTAAACCCAAAAATTTGACAAATATTATCAACAACATCTTGCTTCACTCCATTAAAGTATATATAAGATTTGTCCTTATTGAGGCACAAACCAGAGGTAGCAGAGAAATTTGAAAAACCTCTCGACATTCACATAATAGACACTTCATTTCCTTTGCAGAATAAAAGCAGATCATCAGCAAGGAGGAGATGATTTAATTTTATGTGTCCACAAAAGAGATGGAATATAAATCCTTCTTGCTGACAAACAATATTAAGAACACTAAATAAGAATTCCATACAGATAGTGAACAACAAAGGGGACAAAGGATCTCCTTGTCTAAGGCCTCTTATTCCTTGAAAGAAACCAAAAACGTTTCCATTGACATTAAGAGTGTAGGAAGGACTGGTAATGTAGTGTTAGGTTCATATACCTATACTTAAGACATTTCTTAAGTCTCACTAATTAACTCTTTAATTAGTTTTAAGATCTAGTTACATGCATAATAAAAGGAAGACAAAAGTAAGAGGAGAATGGCTTCCTCACATTGGTTTTGTGTCGGATATGGGCATAAGGAAAGGACTCCTTCCTTTACCTTGTTCTTGAGCTTATATGTTAAGGGATGAACTTCCTAAGTCCCAAGTGTAGAGATCCTTCTTTGGATGCACCTAAACTATCCCAAATCGACTTCTTGTCACAAAATGCTAGGTGTAACAAGAAGCCTCCTTCACCTTATTATCACTACTACAATTAGTAGTATAACTTGATGTACTAATGTGTATGATAATGTAGTGAGAGCAACAACAACTTGTTCTTTCTTATTTTTCTAGTGAGATAAGCATATACTACAAGTACCAATTTCACAACCTATTGTGTCTTTAAGAAGAGAACTTATTCTCTTCTTTTGGACTAGGGCATGCCGGCACTTGGGAGATGGGAGGGGGACAAGCATGCTTAATTTCTCCCTTACCCATGTAGCTAGTTGTAGGCATACGTGGCCAAATGCATTTAACATGTCCTTTGCATTTAATCACAAGTCATGCTCATGCCATCCTACGACCACCCAATGCCGGCTCCTTTGGTTAATATGGACCCATTTTATTTTGTCAATTGTCACATGTGAGACATGTGACAATTAGCATGTATAAGAATTTCATAAAATCATATTTAACATTTAAATATAATCTTTCACCAAATAAATCATACTTAACATTTTAAGTGATGATCTATAAATACATGTAGTAAAATGGTCTATATCATATATACTTTACAATCTTATTTCAATTATATTAACCAATTAGTCTTATCTCTAATGTTTCATAAACATCTTACAACTTTGGCAATATAACATTTAATTACCAAAATGCGTTTCATTTAATCATATAATAATATGATAATTCTCATATATATAGATTGATTTTCTTCAATCCAATGGGTCAATTAATCTATATCAATATATAACTAAGTTACTTTATGATTTGGGAATTGTCCTTCCGGTGTGACCTCAAGGGATCAACTAATCACCATCGTCATACGACAGTAATGTCAAACTCTAGCAAGCCAATCATTACCGATTAATGTGGATCAGTTGACTATAATATTAATCATCCCTTTGTATTCTTGATAATGAGATTTAATTAAGTGATCGCACTATTGTTGAGGACACTCACTCCAACAATCTCCCACTTGTTCGCAACAAGTGTGCGTCACCAATTCTCTTGTCCTATTTTAATCTCCCACTCAATGCAAGGTGTCTTGCAGGTCGTAGTTGCACGTGATTATATCTAGAGTGGTTTCTTCGATCTGGAGAGTAACTGACTGACCGGAGTTATCTACCATAGATACCTTCCGAGCGTGGCTACGCATTTCCAGCTTACTTCTCCTCGAGTGGCCTTGAGATATTGGATAACCCTGACAACGGGTTGGACAATTCCTATCGCAGGTGACTTCATATCATCTCTGTCAGTTTATTGCCCCTCCATTGATCATGAAAACAAAGCCAGCATGTGACTTCATATCATCTCTGTCAGTTTGGAAGCTCTAGTCGGTGGAACCCTTTACACTCAATTTCTGAGTCCTCTCCAAACACCAAGAATAAATCCTTAGTCCTTCTTAAGTACTTAAGGATGTTCTTGACGGCTTTCCAATGTTCCTCACCTGGGTTAGCTTGATATCTACTTGTCATGCTCAAAGCATACGAGACATCTGGACGTGTACACATCATGTCATACATGACCGATCCAACGGTGGAAGCATACGGGATCAATTTCATGCGTTCAACATGCACGGGTTCGGTGGGTGATTCGGACTTGCTCAAAACCACTCCACTACCCATAGGAATGAAACTTCTTTTGGAGTTTTCCATGCTGAAATGTCGAAGAATTTTATCAATATAAGATTCTTGACTTAATGCCAGTATCCTTTTGGAACTATCTCTATAGATTCGGATACCTAAGATGCATTGTGCATCTCCCAAGTCTTTCATTTGGAAATGACTTCCCAACCACTCCTTCACAGAAGACAACATTGGTACATCATTTTCACTGAGGAGTATGTCATCTACATACAAGACGAGGAAGACCACTTTGCTCCCACTAAACTTCATGTATAAACATGGTTCCTCGACACTTCGAGTAAAACCATTTTCTTTTATCACATGATTAAAACGATGATTCCAACTTCTTGATGCTTGCTTAAGACCATAGATGGATCTCTTACGCTTGCACACCATGTTACGATTATTAGGATATTCAAAACCCTCAGGTTGTGTCATGTACACATCCTCCACTAAATACCTATTTAGGAAGGCGGTTTTGACATCCATTTGCCATATTTCATAATCATAAAATGCGGCAATCGCTAACATTATCCGAATTGACCTTAGCATGGCCACTGGAGCAAATGGGTCATCATAATGAAGACCATGGATTTGCGTGAATCCTTTTGCCACTAATCGAGCCTTTTAGACATCATCATGTCCTTCTATGCCATTCTTTACTTTAAAAATCCATTTACACTGAAGGGGTCGACCTCCTTTAGGTAAATCAACCAAGTCCCATACTTGATTTTGATGCATAGAGTCTATTTCGGATTTCATGGCCTCTAGCCATAACGTTGAATTTGGACTAACCATAGCAGCCTTGTAGGTTGGAGGTTCATTACTTTCTAAAAGTAATATGTCAAGTTCACCGTCCCTCCCTTCGATGATACCTATGTATCTATGAGGTTGGCGACTTACTCTTCCTGACGTTCTCCTTTGTACAACTTCAGAATTGCACGACGATGAAACATTTTCAGGTGTCTCTACTTCTGTTTGTGGCTCATGAACTTGATTAATTGCTTCATCTCCATCAAGCATCTCATTAAGTTAAAATTTTCTCCCACTCTGTCTCTTAGAAATAAACTCTCTTTCTAAGAAGAAAGCCTCACGAGCCATAAACACTTTATCCTCTTGTGAGTTGTATAAGTAGAATCCACGAGTTGTTTTTGGATAACCTACAAAGACACATTTGTCAGACTTGGGAGCTAGGTTATCAGTCGACTTGTTCTTGACAAAAGCTTCACAACCCTATATTTTCACGTATGATAAATTGGGAACCTTTCCCTTCCATTACTCGTATGGAGTCCTTTCAGCAGCTTTTGTTGGGCTTTGGTTTAATGATCTAATTGCCGTTTCAATCGCAAATCCCCAAAATGAGTTTGGTAAACTCGTTTGACTCATATCTAATAGGGTTCGATTCCTCGTTTCTGAAACACCATTGAGTTGGGGGGTTCCAGGTGAAGTTAATTGTGATACGATACCACAATCCTTCAAGTGAGAGTTAAATTCATTAATAAGATACTCGCCACCACGATCGGATCGTAATGCTTTTATCCTTTTGTTCAATTGGTTCTCTACTTCATTTTGAAATTTCTTGAATTTCTCAAAAGCCTCACTTTTATACATCATTAAATAGACATACCCATATTTACTTAAGTCGTCGGTAAAAGTGATGAAGTAGTCATAATTTCCTCTCGCGGTGATACTCATTGGTCCACATACATCGGTATGTATGAGGCCCAACACATCACTTGCACGTAATCCCTTTCCTAGAAAAAGAGCACGAGTCATTTTTCTTAAGAGGCAAGATTCACATACTCCATATGATTCGAAATCAAATGGTTTAATGATTCCAATCGATACTAGTCTCTTTATGCGTTTCTCATTTATGTGACCTAATCGACAACGCCAAATGTACGATTCACTTGGATCACTTGTTTTGTGACAACCCTCGCGAATGCGGAAATATAAAACATACAAGCATGTGAAATAATATGCAGAAATACGGTATTTTAAAAACATCTATACATGCAAGATAGATAACAAGAGGAGTGTCAAAATATTACAAACTAAGTACGAAATACAACAAAGAGACGGGGTCTCTCAAAATGTTAGCAAAGAACAAGTGTTTAGCAAAACTAGCTAAAATCGTCTAGAGGTGAAACTTCCAGGGACAACGCCCGCTAGCTCACACCCGAACCCAAAATAGCATAAGCAAAAAGCCATCCAAATCAAGCAACTTGTTCATCCATGAAAAACATTAACGCCACAGTCAGTGGGGAGTAACTCCTGGTTCTCCCAGCCATATCACATTAAACTTACATAGAAGGAAATACAAAAGTAAAATCATGCATATATAGATATACATGTGAGATACGATAAGGATAGATAGGCAATTCGATAAATAATGATAAGAGCATATGGAGTACAAATCCGAATCCATCATGTTATTCAAAGACTCGGGGAAGACACTCTTAGGCAAACCGAATACGCTCACTAGGGCTTGCATCTCACCGTTAGCGGTATAATATTGATAAGATTGAGACTCGACAGACAAACCAAGTCAAGTCATGCGATGATCACAATAAAACCACATATTATCATCCATTCACGAACCAAGACATTGACGGTGTCCCATCATACAATGACCATGAACAATATCATGAAATCACGCATTCAAAGAACGACGACACAGACGACATCTCTCACGGTAAATGAAACGCACTAGCATCGTGTACATGGCAAGTTATATTAAAAGGCATCCACGAGTCACATTTCCTGAACTCATACACGTCACATTTCGTATATGTAGACTAATTTCCTCCTGGTAGGAACGATAAGGACTCCTAATCTAAACCTGGCCAGATTCTCGGAATCACATTTTTCGATTCGACATGCGATCACGTTTCGCATCCAAGACTCGGTCAATCATAGACGCCGAGTACCCATATTCTCGGTAGATCAATTCACGAAAGAGGCGGAAAAGAGCTCAAGCCTCATAACATGCGGTACGCTACATGCAAATAACACCACCTCGCAAGTACACAACATTTGACGGCCGGGTCGATCAACGCAATGCGTTCAACTCCCAACAACGTCGTCGTATGGCCACTACACATGCAATTAAGCAGTAGGATACCTCTCCGTTCCGACATTCCAGCCTTACGAACGTGGAGGTAGCCAAGGGAATGAGAGTACAAAGCACAAGACCAAATAGTGCTCAAACCGTATCATTTGTAAAAACCGACTCAAAGTGGAACATACCAAAAACCGTCACAAAACATGTGATACAAGCGAATGAAATATCATATATTCAAAACTTTAATATTATAAGTCACTACGTAAATTCATACGATAAACGAACGATTAGAAATATTATAAATGAAAACCGTAGACAAAAATCACAAACAACATCCAGCAGGAGCCAGCCGGTCAGGTGGACCGGCTGCCGGTCAACCGGCTAAGGCCAATATATCATATGAAAAACGACATTGAAATGTCAGGGTGTCCCAGCCGGTCAGGTCGACCGGCTGCCGGTCAACCGGCTGGGACCAAAGGGTCATTTGAAAAACAAGGAAGAAGGAGGGGTGTCTCAGCCGGTGGTCTGACCGGCTGAGACCCAAGTCAATTTCCAAAATTTCGTAAAAGTGCAATAATATACAGCAGGTGCCCCAGCCGGTGGTCTGACCGGCTGCCGGTCGACCGGCTGGGGTCCCTAGTACACGAAAATGCCTTGTTTCGCCAAGGATCGACTTTTGATAATTATCGACTATCATTCTAATTCATCAATTCTCATGTGAATACTCAATAAACAACAACCATCAACAATAATACAAATCATAAGTTTACTAACCATAATCTAAATACGGTTTCTATCCTAGAAATCACATAAAACACGTAAATGATATCGAGTAACCCTTCACCGTTACCTTTAAGCGTCTTCACTAATCGTCAAGCTCCTCTTCAATTAGAAAATAGTCTTTGTCGGGATCTTGGAGGTCACCACCTACAAATAGATCATAAAAGATGAATAAAATTCATCTTGAGAAAGACGGAGAGTTTGAAAAGCGAGAAAGACGGTAATTTTATTATCAATACGGATAGAGGAAGGTAAGAGGGGAAGAATGAGACGAACTTACGAGAATTTCAACAAGAAACGAAGGAGATACGGTGATTTTAAGATCGGAAATATTATGGAGGCAAGGGTTTTGGTTTGCTTAAGGAAGAAGTAAGTTTGATTGTGTTTGAGTGAAAATAGGTTAAGAGAGGAGTATGAGTATGTATAAGGAAAATGTCAAGGAAAGTCAAACTCACCTTAAGACGGGATTCTCATGGAATCTCGCGGAAATTCCAAATACGAACTCGGAAATTCTAAATTCGACTCGGAAAAATTAAATTTACGATTAAAACTATATTTCACTAAAAAGTAACCGTAAAATATTTTCACTATAAAAATAGGGTACATTTCCGGGTGTTACAATCACCCCACCTTTTAAAAAGTTTCGCCCTCGAAACTTGAAGGAAAGAAAAATACCTTACTCGAATAGACTCGGATATTTACTACGCATAGAAGGTTCAGTTTCCCAAGTCTCTTCTTTGACATTAGCACTTCTCCACAAGATTTTCACCAAAGGAACTACTTTACTTCTCAACTTTCTATCCTTACAATCTAGGATGCGGATCGGCTTCTCTTCAAAAGATAAATTCGGTTCAAGCTCGGGCAATTCAACTTGAAAGACATGGCTTGGATCACTAACATACTTTCTCAATTGAGAAACATGGAATACATTATGAACCTTAGCCAAATTCGGCGGCAAATCCAACTTATAAGCAACGGCACCAATCCTTTTCACAATATCAAAAGGTCCAATGTATTTCGGGCTCAATTTACCCTTAACACCAAACCGTTTAACACCCTTCATTGGAGATACTTTCAAGAACACTTTATCCCCAACTTCAAATTCTAAAGGCCTTCTTCGGAAATCGGCATAAGACTTTTGACGGTCTTGAGCGGCTTTCATTCTATCACGAATGACCTTCACATTATCAATGGTTTCAACAAGAACATCGGGGCCTAAATCACGATTGTCACTCAATTGGTTCCAACAAATAAGACTCCGACATTTCCTTCCATAAAGAGCTTCATATGGAGCCATATTGATAGATGCATGATAGCTATTGTTGTAAGAAAACTCCACCAACGGTAGACTCTTTTCCCAACTAGACTGAAAATCAAGAGCACAAGCCCTAAGCAAGTCTTCTAAAGTCTGCATAGTCCTCTCAGTCTGACCATCCGTAGCGGCATGAAAAGCAGTACTCATCAACAACTTACTACCCATGGCCTCTTGCAAAGCCTTCCAAAATCTCGAACAGAATCTCGGATCTCGGTCGGATATAATCTCCATAGGAACACCATGATATCTAACAATTTCATCAACATAAGCTTTTGCTAAACGATCCAAATTCCAAGTTTCTTTGATCGGAATAAATCTAGCACACTTGGTCAATCGATCAACAACAACCCAAACGGCATCTTTACCTCCAATGGTCCTCGGCAAAGCCATAACAAAATCCATAGAAATAGATTCCCACTTCCATAGCGGAATATCCAACGGTTGTAGCAATCCACCGGGTCTCTTGTGTTCAATCTTCACTTGTTGGCAAGTAAGACATCTTCCAACATAAAATACAACATCACCCTTCAAGTTCGGCCACCAAAATTGTAGCTTCAAATCCTTATACATCTTATCACCTCCGGGGTGAATAGAATAAGGGGAAAGGTGAGCTTCATCAAGCACTCGCTTCCTCAAATCAAGAGCATTAGGAACAAATAAACGACCATGGAAACGAAGGACACCTTCATCATCAAACTTGAAATCTTTACCTTTACCTTCAAGAAGTTTGGCTTGAATAGACTTGTAGGTAAGATCATCAACTTGGCTTTCACGAATCTCACGGAGAAACACAGGCTCGGGAGTCATAGCACCAACATGAACAAATCCACGCTCTATGAATTCCAAACTCAACCTTCGAAACTCGGCACAAAGATCAACAGGTAATACATGCAAAGCATTCAAAGCATGAGAAGCTTTCCTACTAAGAGCATCTGCAACAACATTAGCCTTCCCTTCATGAACAATAACTCAAAATCATAATCATCACCAATTCCAACCATCTTCTTTGCCTCATATTCAACTCTTTTTGAGTAAATATGTATTTCAACTCTTGTGATCGGTGAAGATACGACAATGAACTCCAATTAATAATGTCTCCACACTTTCAAAGCATGAACAACAGCGGCCAATTCTAAATCATGAGTAGGATAGTTCACTTCATAACTCTCAATTGCCTTGAAGCATAAGCCACACCTTCCTATTTTGCATAAGAAACAACCCATCCCAATTTTAGAAGCATCACAATTAGACACAAAGTCTACTCCATCTTCAGGCAAAAGTCAACACCGGAGCGGTAGTTAACCTCTCTTTAACTCTTGAAACGCTGCTTCACAAGCTTCATTCCATAGGAATTTGGTTTCCTTTATCAATAAATGAGTCATCGGTCTAGCAAGCTTAGAGAAATCCTTGACAAATCTTCGGTAATAACCAGCTAAACCAAGAAAAACTTCGAATCTCTCTAATATCAGTCGGACTCTTCCAATCAACAACGGCCTCAATCTTCGAAGGATCCACCATTACACCTTCTTTCGAAATCACATGCCCAAGAAAGGACACTTTAGGTAACCAAAATTCACACTTAGAGAACTTAGCATACCACTTCTGACGACGTAGAACACCCAAAATAATCCTCAAATGAATAGCATGCTCTTCTTCGGACTTGGAGAAAATAAGAATATCATCAATGAATACCACCACACACTTATCAAGATACTCACTAAAAGTGCGGTTCATTTGATCCATAAAGATAGCAGGAGCATTGGTCAATCCAAATGGCATCACCTTGAACTCGTAATGACCATACCTCGTACTAAAAGCCGTCTTCGGAATATCAACATCTCGAACAGGAATTTGATGATAACCGGATCTCAAATCAATCTTGGAAAAAGTAGAAGCACCCTTTAGTTGATCAAACAAATCTTCAATTCTTGGGAAAGGATACCTATTCTTGATTGTAATCCGATTCAACTCACGATAATCAATGCAAAGTCTCATAGAACCATATTTCTTCTTCACAAAAAAGAACGGGAGCACCCCAAGGCGAGACACTTGGTCGAATAAAACCCTTTTCAATCATATTATCCAGCTGCTTCCTTAATTCTTTCAATTCAGTCGGAGTCATACGATAAGGAGCTTTGGCTATTGGACCAGAACCAGGTACAAGATCAATAGAGAATTCAACATCACGCTCGGGAGGAATCCCGGGCAAATCTTCGGGGAATACATCAACGAATTCTCGAACAATAGGCACATCTTCAATACTTGGCAAAGAGGTATTTGAAGAAGTCACAACACACAAGAATGCTTGGTGACCTTTTCTAACCATACTTACCAACTTCATAGCGGAAATTAAAGACACACCTTTACGGGGATGAGATCCCTTATAGGTTATTCTAACCCCTAAAGGACTCTTTAAATAAATCTTTTGATCACGACACTCGAACCTAGCATGATACATTGCTAGCCAATCAATACCTAATATTATATCAAACTCTCCTAGAGGAAACTTAAGGAGATTAGCGGGAAAGATAGAACCCGCAATAGATATTGGTACATTTGGATAAAGGGTAGAACAAGAGATAATATCTCCGGATGGTAAGGATATGGGAGTATCCTCACTAGAAATAGGCTTGGTAGATAACTTATTAGCATAAGTCGAAGACACAAAAGACATAGAAGCACCGGTATCAAATAGAATAAGACACGGTTGCTCTAAGATTGAGAACATACCCGTAATGATCTCGGGATGAGCGTCGGCTTCGGTACGGCTCATGACAAAGATTGAACCCTTAGGTTTAGAAGGAGGAGGGGGCAACTTCCGATCGGGGCAATCCTCGTAACGATGACCACCCTTTTGACAAAAGAAGCACACATAAGGTCGGTTGACACAAGACATACCGGGATGGTATGGTTGTTTACAACGGTTACATTGACGACCTTGAGCTTGAGCTTGCGGAGTATAAGGCCTATGAACCACATTTGAAGTAGCTCTAGCAATAAAAGGAGCAGGATTTCTTGTATAAGCATTGGAAGGAGGATTAAATCTCCTCTTGTTAGCATAGGAATTAGAGGAAGACGGGATAAACGGTCTCTTCCCAAAAGCATTTGGCCTAGGAGCATAAGAAGTAGAGGGATTATTCATCAAGGCTTCATCTCTAATAGCCTTCATTGAATTCTCGGCCCACAAGGCATCATCATAAAGATCCCCAAAGGAATTGGTATTCCTTCTCACTTTGCTTTGAAGGACGGCACTCAACTTGTTACGATAATAAAATGCGCGGTCTTCATCATCTCGGATAAGCCTCGGCGCAAAGTGAGCGAGCTTATTAAACTCCGTAGTAAACTCTTGAGCTGATAAGTTGCCTTGTTTAAAGTCAATGAACTCTTTAAGCCTTTGCTGCTTAAGCTCTTTAGGATAGAATCTACCCTCCACAAGAGCTTTGAAGCAAGCCCAGTTAAAGTCCTCTTCAAGAACAGCGGTGGCATTTGTGATAGCCCACCAGTTATCAGCTTCCCTCACCAGGAAATGCTTTGCGATCCTCACCTTGTCCTCTTCCCGGACTTGGTATAGATCGAACTGCTTCTCCATCTCACGGAACCAATCGGATAACTCCGTAGGGTCCGGCTCACCACCATACGGTACGATCTTACTTCTCGCTATCTGTCCAGCTACCCATGCGTAGCCACCTTGATGGTTATCTTCCCTTCTAGGGGGGACTTGGTTAGCATTAGCTAAAGCTGCATCTTGCTGATTTTTCAGCACTTGAGTGAGAGCTTCCATCATAACGTTCTCGGCTAATCGTGGTCTAACCATCTTCATAAGAAACAAAAACAAATTAAGTTACTCCTATCAATTAGCATAAACAAATAGACTACCAAGTAAAGTCCTTAACTTCTACCCAACTCTTATTTATTATCTTAAGGTCAAGTAGTTTAAGTTAGGGTTCACGTGTGTGGGTCGGGAGCGATAAAGCTCTGATACCAACTGTGACAACCCTCGTGAATGCGGAAATATAAAACATACAACAATGTGAAATAATATGCGGAAATACGGTATTTTAAAAACTTTTATACATGCAAGATAGATAAAACGAGGAGTGTCAAAATATTACAAACTAAGTACGAAATACAACAAAGAGACGGGGTCTCTCAAAATGTTAGCAAAGAACAAGTGTTTAGCAAAACTAGCTAAAATCGTCTAGAGGTGAAACTTCCAGGGACAACGCCCGCTAGCTCACACCCGAACCCAAAAATAGCATAAGCAAAAAGCCATCCATGCAAGCAACCTGTTCATTCATGAAAAACATGAACGCCACAATCAGTGGGGAGTAACTCCGGGTTCTCCCAGCCATATCACATTAAACGTACATAGAAGGAAATACAAAAGTAAAATCATGCATATATAGATATACATGTGAGATACGATAAGGATAGATAGGCAATTCGATAAATAATGATAAGAGCATATGAATACAAATCCGAATCCATCATGTTATACAAAGACTCGGGGAAGACACTCTTAGGCAACCGAATACGCTCACTAGGGCTTGCATCTCACCGTTAGCGGTATAAGTTTGATAAGATTGAGACTCGACAAACAAACCATGTCAAGTCATGCAAGACCATGAATAAATCCATAATGTTACATCATCAAACAACCCATACATAGACGGTGTCCAATCATGCAATGACCATGAATAATGTCATGAAATCACGCATTCAAAGACGACACAACGACATCTCTCACGGTAAATGAAACGCACTAGCATCGTGTACATGGCAAGTATGATTAAAAGGACATCCACGGGATCACATTTCCCGGAACGCATACACGATCATATTTCGTATGTAGACTAATTTCTCCTGTAGGAACGATAAGGTCCTAATCCTAAAAACTGGCCAGATTCTCGGAATCACATTTTCCGATTCGGACATGCGATCAAGTTTCGCATCCAAAGACTCGGTTCAATTCAATAGACGCCGAGTACCCACATGCTCCGGTAGATCAATCACGAAAGAGGCGGGAAAAGAGCTCAAGCCTCATAACAAGCGGTACGCTACATGCAAATAACACCACCTCGTAAGTACACAACATTTGACGGCCGGGTCGATCAACGCATAGCGTTCGCCTCCCAACAACGTCGTCGTATGCCCACTAACACATGCAATTAAGCAGTAGGATAACTCCCCGTTCCGACATTCCAGCCTTACGAACGTGGAGGTAGCCAAGGGAATGAGAGTACAAAGCACAAGACCAAATAGTGCTCAAACCGTATCATTTGTAAAAACCGACTCAAAGTGGAACATACCAAAAACCGTCACAAAACATGTGATACAAGCGAATGAAATATCATATATTCAAAACTTTAATATTATAAGTCACTACGTAAATTCATACGATAAACGAACGATTAGAAATATTATAAATGAAAACCGTAGACAAAAATCACAAACAACATCCAGCAGGAGCCAGCCGAACAGGTGGCCCGGCTGCTGGTCAACCGGCTAAGGCCAATATATCATATGAAAAACGACATTGAAATGTCTGGGTGTCCCAGCCGGTCACGTCGACCGGCTGCCGGTCTACCGGCTGGGACCAAAGGGTCATTTGGAAAAACAAGGAAAGAAGGAGGGGGTGGGTCTCAGCCGGTGGTCTGACCGGCTGCCGAGGTTTCGACGCCCCCCCCCCAGGCTTGAAGACCCAAGTCAATTCAAAATTTCGTAAATGCAATAATATACAAGAAGGTGCCCCAGGGTGGTCTGACCGGCGATTCCGGGAGACGGGGCGTGGCTGGGGGGCCCCTAGTACACGAAAATTCCTGTGTTTCGACCAAGGACTCGACTGTTTTAAAATTATCGGACGAGCATTCTAATCAATCAATTTCTCATGAATACTCAATAAACAACAACCATCAACAATAATACAAATCATAAGTTTACTAACCATAATCTAAATACGGTTTCTATCCTAGAAATCACATAAAACACGTAAATGATATCGAGTAACCCTTCACCGTTACCTTTAAGCGTCTTCACTAATCGTCAAGCTCCTCTTCAATTAGAAAATAGTCTTTGTCGGGATCTTGGAGGTCACCACCTACAAATAGATCATAAAAGATGAATAAAATTCATCTTGAGAAAGACGGAGAGTTTGAAAAGCGAGAAAGACGGTAATTTTATTATCAATACGGATAGAGGAAGGTAAGAGGGGAAGAATGAGACGAACTTACGAGAATTTCAACAAGAAACGAAGGAGATACGGTGATTTTAAGATCGGAAATATTATGGAGGCAAGGGTTTTGGTTTGCTTAAGGAAGAAGTAAGTTTGATTGTGTTTGAGTGAAAATAGGTTAAGGGAGGAGTATGAGTATGTATAAGGAAAAAGTCAAGGAAAGTCCAACTCGCCTTAAGACGGGATTCTCATGGAATCTCGCGGAAATTCCAAATACGAACTCGGAAATTCTAAATTCGACTCGGAAAAATTAAATTTACGATTAAAACTATATTTCACTAAAAAGTAACCGTAAAATATTTTCACTATAAAAATAGGGTACATTTCCGGGTGTTACACGTCATTGACTTTTCCTTGACTTTTTCCACTTACTCCTTTGTATACTCCCTCATAACCTAACTCCCTCACAACTCAAACTTCTTCTTCCTCATACAAACCACCAAAACCTAGCCTCCATATTTGCTCAAGTCTTAGTATCGATCCTACGCCTTCATTTCTTGCTCAAATTCACCAAGGTTCGTCTTATTCCTTCCCTCTCATCTTCCTCTATCCGTATTGGTAATTAAATTACCGTCTTTCTCGCTTTTCAATTTATCCGTCTTTCTCAAAGGTGAATTATATTCATCTTTTGTCGTCTTTGTTAGGTGGAGACTTTCTAGACCCCGACAAAGTTTACTATCTAGTGGAGGAAGGCTTAGAAATCGTTTAAAGACGCATAAAGGTAACGGTGAAGGGTTACTCGATATCATTTACGTGTTTTACGTGTTTTCCATCTTAGGAATCGTATTTAGAATATGACTAGTAAGCTTAGAATTTGTGTTGATGATGATACTTGTTGTTTGTTGAGAATTGATATGAGAATTAATGATTTATGATAATAGTTGATGATGGTTGAATTTAGAACAAAATAAAGATGTCTTGACCCAAGTCACGGTCGTGAAACTCATGTCACGAGCGTGAAATGAGTGGCTGACCAAATACCCTTGCGTAACAGACAGTTTCACGAGCGTGAAATGTAACTCACGGTCGTGACGACTGCAGTTTCACTGCACTGACTCCTTTTCGTAAAATGATCATATCTCCTTCGTTACTTGCTTGTTTTGGGCTTGTGACCTACCGTTGGAACCGTAAGAGGATAAGCTATCACCTCCTTTTGGAATTTCTGCATTTGCATTTCTAGAACTCTAGTTATGACCGTTTGAAGTGGACCCTTGTTTTAGTTAGTTTCAAAACTTGTTTTTCGAGATAAGATCTATGTTTCCTATTTATTATGCTTCTTAAACTTGGTCTAATGCTTATGTATCATGTATTGATTCATGTTTATCATAGTTACATTTATATAATGCCCTATTTGAAAGTCCTAGACCTCTAATTAGACTCCTTTAATTAGTTCATTAAATTACATTAACTTAATGATCTAGGATCTAGTTATCATGCATGCAAATATAAAAGCATAAAATAAAGATAAGATGAAATTTCCTTACAATGGAAATTTTCGGCCAATATGGGGCACAATAAGAACTCCTTCTTATTGTTCTTGAGTATGTATTTAGTGGATGATCCTCCATAAAATAACCTCCAAAGTATAAGGTCTCCTTCTTGTTGCACCCAAGATTAAACCCAAACTAATCACTTAGTTTTTTACTAGAAAACACAAGTGATAATATGAACTAATATTAGATTTATTACTACTCTAGTAATATGAAAAATATTAGTGTTTGAGAGTTTTAGAGAGATGAGGATTTTAGAGTGATAAGCATGCAAAATAAGAATGAACTTCACTTATAAAATGAACAACAATATTGTCCATTTAAGGACACTTGGTCCGGCCAAAAGAGAGCCCTAGTGGTCTCTTATTTTGCTTAAAATAATCTCATGCAAAATAGTTGAGTGTAGGAGTGGATAAGAATATGATCATGTGTCATAAACATGACATGATCACATGTTGTAGTGTGATACAAGAAACAACAACCATCATGTTATACACTACATGATTTCGGCTCCCGCTAGTGTGTCATGTGGTCCATTTTGATTTTTGATATTTGTCCCACAAATACTTATAATCTATGCTTAATTATCTTGTATAATTAAGGGTTAATTTGATCATATAACAATTATATGACTCAAATTAATAAATAATATACACTTAACTTTTAAGTGATATTTTATCATTATATCAATATATAATGGGTCCCACAATGCCTAGTTAATTTATTTTACAGCTCCTTATAAAAATAATTAACTAATCACCTCTACCTCAAAGTATATGCATAACCTCAACTAATTTAATGAATTAACTATTAATCACTAAATTAAATCTTATTCAATCGTATTAAAATAAGACGTAAAATTTATTCAGTCAGTTATCGTATAATTGACTAATAAACTTAAGTGAAATGAGTTCCTAACTCAATTCCCAATAAATAACTCTCGTAACCAAACATATATCAAATATATATGTGAAGGACTAATCAAACTGTATCGTATACATATAATTAGTTTTCTGTTTGGGTTTCATCCTATAGGTGTGACCTAAAGGGATCAGTTGATCACCGCCGTCAAACGACAATAACGTCAAACTCTAGTCAGCCGAGCGTTACCGATTTACGTTAATCAACTGACGTGGAGTATCAAAATATACTAATCATGCCACGTATATTCCAAATAAGATTTATTATATAAATGCACTATTGTGGAGGACACTTACTTCAACACTATTATCATGCTTGGTGACGATTTTTCATATATCCCACTTTGAGTCGTTTTTACAAATGTTACGGTTTGAGCACTATTTTTTTATGTGCTTTGTACTCTCATTCCCTTGGCTGCCTCCACGTTCTTAAGGCTGGAATGTCGGAACGGGGATGTATCCTACTGCTTAATTGCATGTGTTAGTGGGCATACGACGACGTTGTTGGGAGGCGAACGCTTTGCGTTGGTCGACCCGGCCGTCAAATGTTGTGTACTTGCGAGGTGGTATTATTTGCATGTAGCGTACCGCTTGTTATAAGGCTTGAGCTCTTTTCCGCCTCTTTCGTGAATTATCGACCGAATTTGGAGTACTCGGCGTCAATGATTGACCGAGTCTTGGATGCGAAATGTCATCGCTTGTCGAATCGGAACACATTTATTCCGAGAGACTGGCCAGGTTTAGACTAGGAACCGTATTATTATCGTCGTCCTACCAGGAGGAAATTAGTCTACATATACGAAATGTCATCGTTTATGCGTTCAGGGAAATGCTTATCACGTGGATGCCTTTTAATCATACTTGCCATGTACACGGTGCTAGTGCGTTTCATTTACCGTGAGAGATGTCGTCAATATATTGGTATGTTTGGATGAATGATTATATGATTGATCATTGGATGACTTGGCATGGTTTGTGATGCGTGTATTTTATATAGACTTTCTAGTCCATTTATGCACGCATTTCTATGTCATTTAGGTGATATTATATCACCATATGCCCCTATTTGGCTACTTTGTACTTTCATTACTATTTTGTAGGTACAAGCTGCGTAGTAGCGGAAACCGAGCCAAAACAGTCCAATTTGCATGCATTTAGGAGAATGGAAGGAACGGAACAGAAGCTCTTGCATGGGAAAGCGTGAAACCGCTCGCAATCAAGTCCAAAGCCATGTCCAACACTGCACGATAGGCCAAAAGACCTCGATCGACTATACCTTTGGTCGATCGAGGAGCGTTGAAGAGAAAAGACCTCGATCGAGCTGTCTTGTGCTCGATCGAGTGGTAGCTGCTGAAAAGTTACTCGATCGAGTAGAATTGTTACTCGTCCGAGTGATTTCCTCCAATAAAGTCCTCGATCGAGTGGTTATTTCCCTCGATCGAGTAGAATCTATCATGGGCCTTAAGCCCGTAGCTTAATTAGGGTTTAAGAGTTGTGTTTTGTATTATATTAACTCTTATTTACGTCATTGAATGGCATTCAGATTCAGAATCATTAGGATTCAAAACCTTTAGGGTTCGGAATCATTAGCATTAATCTTCCATTAGTTTCTGAACTTTATCTTTGGTTTGTATTCGGGTTTATCGACGTACGATTTTTCTTTACGCCGGATTTGCTAAGATTGTAAACTCCTTTCCTCTTTTCTCTCTTTTATTCTTACCTTTGTTTTAGTCTTAATCATTATTTACTCTTCCTAATTACTGTTGCGTTATTGTTCATGCTTGTTGATTACGATTTTATTATGTCTATTGTCATATATTCAATCTTCTTTGTTAGTATCGTCAATAACATGAGTAGCTAATTCTCTTGTATGTTGGGATGAGGGAAACTGTAGTATAGGCATGTTAGGATAGATTATTTTAGTTAGTCTTGAATATGAGAATCAGTCTAAGCAATTTAATTGAGGTTTCGTCGAATGAGTACACGCAGGAGACTAGGCTAGGTAGTTAACCCCGACCTGGATCGAGAGATTGGAAGGGAAGGCTTGCTTAGAATTGATAGGTGACTCCTAAGAGGACGAGAGTTAATTAGGAAAATCCCTAGGGTGGTTTGAGACCGAGAGGAGAAAACCATTGCCCTTCTCATTGATAGATTGATTGACTTAGTTGACCCGTAGATGCCGATACTGCAGTGGACCGAATCCTAGCATATTTCTCTCTTATCTGATTTATTTCATACTTATTTCTATCTTTATTTCTCTTCCTTTAATCTTATTTAGTTTAGTTAAAACCATTTCAAAACCCCCCAGATTGTTACTGACAGATTTAGATTACAGTTAGTTAGTTTCCTCCCTGTGGAGATCGACCCTACTTCCGCTATCTTCTTAGTTAGTAGACTTAGGTTTTATTTTTGGTGTATAACGACCACATCAAATTTTAACTTCCCCAAACTAAACCTTTGCTTGTCCTCAAGCAAACTAAATGCAGCTATATGGAACAAAATAAACCTAGGGGAATGGAGTAAGTCTCAGAGCTAGCTACAAGTCAATGTTAAACAGTTTAATGCACTCATTCAATCGCTACAAAGCTTAATACGAAAGTGAACGAATTTATACAATCTTGGAAATAAATTAGACTTTCGACCTTGCAAGACTCAACCAAATTCGGACTCTCACGGGTCACTCTCCTCTCAACAAGCAAATGGTAAGTAAATATGTATAAGAAAGAGAGAAGAAAATATAGTCACTCACCTAGACTACGACCGACACAACATGCATTGCTAACTAACATGAAAGATGATTCAAGCACCGTGCACACGCATAACCACCGTTCAAGGACTATCACGTGCCGAACATTTGCAAAAATATGGATATGTGAGGCTAATTGGTAAGAAGGGGCAAAACAATTAATGGAAATGTGAGGGTAAATAGCCAAACTAGTTCCTAACAAGACCGCAATAGAACTCGTTCCATTCTTCCAACTATCAAAATTTAAGCTCGATGCCTTAACATATATAGGCATATACAACACGAATCCCATATAACACCTCGACAAATAATAATAAGCGCAGGAGGTGTAAACAATAAAAACTTCAGCCAATTATTTTTCATATATTTTTTTTCATTTTTTCTTTCTTTTCTTTTTCTTTTCTTTTTCTTTTTCTTTCTTGGCTGTCTGAGGAAAACCACTCGATCGAGTAGAATGAGTCACTCGATCGAGGCACCAAAACACAAAATCTGCTCGATCGAGCTAAACAAAGTACTCGATCGAGACTCTAATCAACACTTCTATTCTTTTTCTCGCAAATACCCACTCCAATCAATGAAAACGAGCCAAAACTGACACAACGGTAAAATATACCTCGACTACTAAACTAGCTCGGCAAAGGTAGGCTCATTTTAGGATGTAGTTAAGGGCAACAGGCAGATATGGCTTTATGTGGAGTTAATGGGGTAAAATGAGGAAAAGGGAGATGCAAAAGTTCTCAAAACACGTAATACCGACCACAAACCCAATGCGTGCAGGCAATAAGAAATCAAAATTCATATACAAGCAAATGACACGAGGTGTGGGGAGTAACTACTCTCATTCCTAGATGAACTGGTCATGGATGTCACCAGTTATAGGCTCTAAAACTCAGAATATATAAGTAGTTTGCCAAAAAGTTGAGTCAAGTCTAATAACAAAATTTAAATTCCAAGACAAAATTCAATAGTTCACTATGTCGATTTTACTACGTAAATCAAGAAAGGTGCAAAGAATAGCATAAAATGGACTTGTAGTGCGATTTCATCATGAACAAGACTCCAATCCGACTCAACTATATGCACAAATAAACGTGATATTTTTGATTTTTTCAATTTTTTTCTAATTAACATGAATTGTAAACGTGAATGCAATACAAATGCAAATGCAGACGCAAAAGGATGTAAAACACTTCCCCAAACCAAAACAGACAATGTCCTCATTGGCTAAAGCACAAAAGAATATAAGGGAAAGGGAAAAAAAACAACCTAATTCATGTTTCTAATGAAATATATAAAGAATGGAAAAAACAAAGGAACAGAAACAACTCACAAAACAAAGCTTCCCCAAACCAGCATCAAAGTAGGGGTCGATCGAGTAGAAATTCCACTCGATCGAGCAACTTTTCCAGGCATTACCGCTCGATCGAGTAGAAATTGTACTCGATCGAGCACTTTCTGAATTGCACGGCCGACGACTGTGAGCAGCTGATTTCCTCTTCGTTTTCCTGCAAGAACGATGCCAAACGATACCCAAAGAAAAATACCAAGCATTGTCTAACAGGAAAACAAGTTGTTTATCTAAACTACGGATTATTGCGTGATAGTCTAATTGTCTAATTGAAAACGTGATATATTGTTTTTACAAATTGCACGGGCTTGCAAACCCGGCTAATACCCAAATAGTTTTGTGACAAGGCCACCGTCAGGCCTCTGACTTGCGGAAGTACCCTCAGTTGTGGTAATTTCCGCCTTCTTTTTCCACACATACGGTCTTTTCTGGGAGTCTAGCTCCACTTTTGAATCGCTCGAACATGTGTGAACTTCTTCCATCTTCGCTAGTACGGTAATCTCAACAGTCGAAGACGGAATCAGGAGTACTCAAGTCTTCCTCCTGAACAGTCCTATCTAACCCTCTCTACCTGCGCATACACAACTATAGAGAGAAAGATAAGAACAGTCTTAAGGAATTAGAAATTCCTTAAGACGAGACAGAAATAAATAACAGAAAATTAAATTGCCTCCCCGGCAACGGCGCCAAAATTTGATGTGGTCGTTATACACCAAAAATAAAACCTAAGTCTACTAACTAAGAAGATAGCGGAAGTAGGGTTGATCTCCAC
>JAIUZE010071542.1:0-34823 GCA_022085475.1 Heliosperma pusillum | reverse complement strand
AACCCCATAATTAATCAGGTACTACCGTGTGACTCATCATGGATCAAACCATATCAAGTAATGTTCGATTTCTCCGTTCGGACACACCATTTAATTGAGGTGTTCCAGGTGGAGTTAACTGTAATACTATGCCACAGTCTTTAAGGACTCACTTATTCTTCCCAGTTGGTTCTCAACCTTATTCTGGAATTCCTTGAACTTTTCAAAGGACTCACTTTTATGCTTCATTAAGTAGACATATCCGTATCTACTCAAATCATCCGTGAAAGTGATAAAATATCTATAGCCGTCTCTTGCGTTGATTGACATAGGTCCACATACATCAGTATGTATGAGTCCTAATAGGTCATTAGCACGTATTCCAACACCTTTGAAGGAAATTCGAGTCGTTTTGCCGATGAGACATGATTCACACGTGCCAAATGATTTGTAATCAAATGGGGAGATAGTCCCATTCTCAATGAGCTTCTTTACACGTTTTTCATTTATGTGTCCCATACGACAGTGCCATAGATAAGTTTGATCTTTGTCACCAACCTTTACATTCTTATTATTCACGTGTAATATTTCTGTTGTTTGATCTAAGATATAAATGCCATTCATGGAAATTGCTTTGCCATAAATCATTTCATTCAAAGAGAAAATACAGCTATTGTCTTTTATTGAAAATGAAAAACCGTCTTTATCAAGTACGGAAACAGATATAATGTTCTTAGATAAACTGGGTACATAGTAACAGTTATATAAATACAACTCAAATCCCCTCGGGAGTTGGATTACGTATGTTCCCATTGAGACTGCAGCAACTTTTGCTCCATTCCCGACTCGCAGGTCCACATCACCCTTTGCGAGAGGTGTGATGTTTTTTAGGCCCTGCAAATGATTACACAGATGAGAACCACAACCAGTATCAAGTACCCAAGTTCCGAAATTTGCATGGTTAATCTCAATCATATGAATATAAGATGACATAACAACATGAGTGACGCGGCCTGCTTTTATGTCCTCACGGTACACTGGACAGTTCCTCCTCCAATGCCCAGTCTTGTGGCAATGGTGGCATTCATTGTCACTGTCCTTGCTCTTTGCCTTGCCTTGTGAGCTACTAGTCTCACCAGGCCCACTCTTACCCTTTCCTGATTTTTTAAACTTTGGCTTCCCTACATTTAGGTTGCCATGAGCCTTGCCCTTACCTTTGTTTTTGTTGGAAATCATGAGAACATCTTGCTTCATGCTCCCACTCAATTTCAGATCCTTCTCGGTCTGTACGAGAAGTGAGTGTAGCTCATGAAGACTTTTCTTCATGTCATTCATGTAGTAATTTGCCCTGAAAAGGGCAAAAACATCATGAAGTGAATGAAGCACACGGTCAATGACTATGCTCTCACTGATTTTGCAATCAAATGCCTCCTGTTTCTCGACATTCTCAATCATATCAAGAATGTGTGGGCTAACCGGTTGGCCCTTCTGGAGTTTCGCCTCAAAGAAGCGACAAGTATGCTCATAACTAGCAATTCTCGGTGCTTTTGAGAACTCGTTAGTGAGCGTGGTGAAAATCTTATTTGCACCTTGGGCAATGAAGCGTCTTTGCAAATTGGGTTCCATTGCAAAAATGAGTACGTTCTTTATCGCACCCGCTTCCATAACGAAGTCATTATAAGCATGTGACTCGTTAGTTCTTGGATTGGGGCCTGGGTTTGGCGGTATTGGCTCAGTCAAGTACTGGAGCTTGCCGTCAGCAATGGCTGCATTCCGTAATGCCGCCTCCCAGTCCGCAAAGTTGGACCCGTCATTCTTCAGTCGCGTGGACTGATTCATGTGGTCCATAAAAGCTTTAAGCCAGGATTCGCGTGCGAGCGTGGCACTTGGCATAGGGATATCAGTATTTCCATCCATTTGTTATATGCAGTATTTATCAATATAAACGAGTTCTACTGTGAAAAAGAAGAAAAAAACCATAATAAGCATACTCATCGATTTGAATTTAAGTCTAGTGCAAAATTTGTTTGAATGCAAAGACTCGAGCATTTATATAACTGACCTCCCTCAAGAACTATATAAATGACCCCAAGACTCAATTATCTGTAAATTGATAAGCCAACCTCTTGGCTAATTCTACCTTTAGAACTCTTGGTCGATAAATTTCTGTAAATTCTATCTTTAGTCCATCATAATCACGAGAAACTCTTCGGACTACAATGTTGAGATAAAATAGGTCAACACACACTACTTACCCAACGTAGAAGGGGTCATATGGAGAGTAAGGTCCTATATGCCTACTGACGAAGAAGGGATTCATAGTAGTTTGACCTATAAAGACTAGTCTCAATTTTAGGTTTAGAGGAAGATCCCATCAATTTTATTTTAATTCAATTTTAAGTGAACTAATATCTAGCATGCGAGAATGAATAAACTAAAATGATGGCTTAAATTCGAGTGACATCTTTATGTCCATGAAGACTAACATTCAAACTATATGAGTCAATTTTCATGCATTTTAGTAGTAGGTGGTTTGGTTTAGGCGGAATATGATGCACTAACTATCATGTGATGAAAAAGCAACAAGAACGGAAAAATACATAAAATATTACAAAGTCCTAGTGTGGCCTATCTACCAAAATGAACAAAATACAACTTTGGAATCCAACCCATTTGGACCCGAGAAGCTTGTATTGATGTTCCATCTTGGTCCATGTAGCGGGAGTGAACAATCCGATCTCCATCTTTAGTCTTCTCAAAATACATTTAATAAATTACAAAATATAAACCTATTTACATTCTAATTTAAAAACATAATTTAATGAAAAATAAAATGGAGATTCGAGATCTCAAAATTACATCAAATATCATGTTTCCATCATTACGAAAACATGATCAACTAAGGCCACACTAGGTAATACAAATTACAACCGATTGCAAAAATACGTAAATTAAACCATTCAACCATTCATTCAACAAGATAAAATGCATCAACTATACATTAATCATTCAAGACATAATTCCTTAATTATGTAGAGTAATTTATCCAAACCACCTTTTAAAATGATCAAAATTATGTGACAATTCCTTAATTAATCACAATAACCCCAACCAAACATAATCCAATTTTAATTCATATTCTTTAACATGAATTAATACAATATTATTTTAAACCTCTTTAAAATAATTGGGTATCCAATTATTGTGAACTTCTTCACAACAATAAACGAAACATTATCATTATAATGAATAATAAATAAAATTCGACCAAAAACAAACAGTTTTTTTTTCTTTAAAATATATAATTTAATTTGATGTTACTAATATTTTCAAGATCGGTACATATTATCAACATCTAATCATTATTAAACATCGATACGAACTAGATGATTCAATTTAACATTTAAAATGAATATCTAAATCAATGAATACCGAAAAATATATAGCAATGAACATTCAAATCGATTTCCATTTACATTTTAATTTAACCCTTATTAAATCAAAACAACTACAAATTCATCATGTTATCGTCTTAACTATTTAAAACAACAATTATAATGAATCAAAATGGAAAAACAAGGCAAAAAAAACTTTTTTTTTCTCACGGCTGAACAGTGCCGTAAACAGTACCAATTTTTTTTTCTCGGCTGTGAACAGTACCGTGAACAGTACCAAAAAAATCAAACCTTTTTTTTTTCTTTCTTTTCTCGGCCGAAAACAAAAAAACAAAAAAATCTAATCTTATATTTCACCAATTATGAAAAAACATATAAAATAATTTCGTAGCCCTTGGCTCTGATACCACTTGTTGGAAATATCGGTATATTTCGTCATTAATTTTACGGATTATAACGAAACTATAGTATATGAATTACGAGTCATAAATGAATTGCATAATATAAAATTATCGGAATTTAGAATTAACCTTTGGTCCTAGCAAATTTGGCCTATGAACAATATCGAAATCGATATTCTCCTAATTGTTGCACCCAAGATGCTCTGAGATATGCCTTTTCTTGTGCTAGAAAGAATACAAAAATTACTGATAATTTTTGTGTCAAGAACTGAATGATGAATTATGTAGAGAAGAAGAGTTTATATAGACCTCTCCTCCTCTCTCCTTTTACACGTCCAAATAGAAGTCTAGTAGAGGGAGGAGTCTTCCCTCTTTTTTTCTACTTGTATTAGGAATTGGAGTCAAGATAGGATTCTTCCTTCTTTTATTTATTTAATGTATAATATGTGAATGTAATATTATAATATATACGTCAATTATAAACATCGTATATTTATAATTTGCTAATTAAATATAACAGTTTATATTTAATTACGAATGAACATTTAATTCGTTTAAGCTTACATTATTTAATCGTATTAAATAATTATTATATACATTAATTAGATATAACAGTTTATATTCAATTACGAATTAACATTTAATTCGTCTCAGCTAGTATTATTTAATCGTATCATCATTACATTGACTAACCTTTTAGTCATATACATCGACTAACCTTTTAGTCATATAAGGCATCAATATGATTATATTTTCATATAATCATATCTCTCAAACACATCCTTTAGGTGTGACATTTAGGGACCAGTTGATCACCGCCATTTAAAATGACAATAACGTCAAACTTCTAGCAAGCCAACCGTTATCGATATACGTTAATCAACTGAGAAGAATACTAAGTATACCCTGTGAACCTGTAAGAGATTTATACACGTTATCACACTAACTGTGGACGACACTAGCTCCAACAGGGGATGTGCACATTAATGTTCCAGGTTTATCTCACTATGGTGAGTTGGAAGTTCGACGCCTGTGGCTGCAGTCCAAGGTCAATTGGTGGTTTTGTAGAGCAATGATGGTAACCTGAGTCTACTGAGGTTTGCGCTACGGTGGCCTTCTGGTTTTTTTTCCTTTGTGCTTATCTTGTAAGTTGGTCGGTATATGCGAATACTGACCCCTTTACTGTTTTACAAAACTGACGTGATCCATTGGGGGATGGTGAGTAGGTGATAGCATGTAATCGACGGAACTACGTTGGGATCAAGGATGGGATCACCATGTCGTGTCTAGCTTCCACTTAGCATTGGAGTCATATATATTGATTAGTTGTTTTATAATGCTTTAAACATTGTTCAGTTTGGATTATTGGTCAGACGGTATGTCGTCGGTCTTGAGAACATGTATTGATATTTAAACATCGATTAAATAAAGTATTGTTTCTTTATGGCTTGTTTTGATATGTACTACCTCGGGCAACCAAAATGGTAGCCCTCCCATGTGCTAAGGGGGCATTTTAAGGCACCTTTGTGTATGGGGGTGTTACAAAGTGTTATCAGAGCGAACGATTTTTGAACCTAAAATCAATTAAGCCAATGAATTATGAGTGTCTAATATAATGAACTCGGGTAGGAGTCCTAGGGAGCTACCGCAAAGATTTGGGAGACGTCTCGGAATCGCACTTTTGCCCCCATAGCTCCTACTTGTTCACCATGGGAAGTGTCGGGGCGTTATGTGCATTTATTATTGTTAATGTGTTGCATGTTGAGAATATGTGAAATAGAGATGGATGTGGAATGGAGTGGAGTAATGAATTGTGGCATGTCTGTATCACATGAGATTGGCATGGATGATGTAGTAAGATGTGAGCTACATGAGATGTGGCGTGATTATGTGATGTAGATGAAATATGATGGCATGATGATGAGCATGAACGCAATGTAATGTGATAAACAGTATTGATTTTGGCATGAAAACATGTTATTGTTAACGAGCACGTCATATGTATGCGCTACATGAGATTATGATATGTATGTGATTAGAGAATGTTATGTGGAATAATTGGCATGTTTGAATAGAGCATGTTTTTGAGTTAATTGATATTTTTATGTTTAGATGATTAGAACATGTAAGAGGTTGTGAATGATGGTCTTTTATGTGATATGAAGTATGTTGATGAGTGGTAAATTTGTTTGGTAAGAAAAATCTGAATCGTATGAAGTTTGATTTTGGAAGGTCTGTCTTTAAATTGTGGTAGCTTAATTTCTAAAAATGATATTTATATGATTCCAAGTGGAGGTCATAGCTTGTCCTATTACGGTTCTAACGGAAGGTCATGAGGAGAAATCGACTTAGAATTGAGGGAGATATGCCTATTTTACAAACACTGGTCAGTGCTGGGAAATCCGTCGCACTCAACCGAGTGCACTAGGCACTCGACCGAGTGTAGGTTACTCGACCGAGTGCACTTTGCACTCGACCAAATGTCTTAAATTTTGATTTCTGGATGGTTACAGGGGTTTGTACTATGTACTCGGCCGAGTGTGTCGTACTCGACCGAGTAGAGTGTGTACTCGACCAAGTGTCTCATATTCGTCAGAGTTTGTTGTATTCGGCAGAGTGGCTTCGCCATAGTGGGTGAATTGTGAAATTGTTTTGTCAATGTATGATTGTGTTTAGTTATGTACTTAATCGTCTTGTAACTAATTTATGTGTAAGGGAGTGTCGTCTTGTGGAGTGAGTTTGATGGATTCTATCAGTAAATAATGTTCCCCGTGATTGTATTGTTTTGTGAGAAATATGTGTAGTTATATATGGTTAGGACGGATAGATTGATGAGCCTTGTCAGGGGGAGATAAAATCGGTTTTGTGATTTGAGATGTGTAATAATGTTTTGTATTGAGCAAACTATATAGAGGCGTGTGTGTGTTTATATGATCAAATGATAATAAGAGAATGGTAATGTATGAATTGAGGAGTGAGAAGAGAGATATAAATGGTTATAAAGGAGAATATGTGTAAGATATAGAAGAAAATGAGGATGTTTGAGCTAATTAGGGATATAGGTGATGATGACCGATATAGAAGAATGTAAGGATAGTAGTACCTAGAGAGCTTAGTCCCCTTGATGTGTAAATAGGACTTGGATGTTATTGTTTTGGTGGAAATCCGGATAACTAAGAGACAATTGTGGAGATGAAATATTATGGAAAGTATGATATGAGGGAAGCATCGTTCTGAGGTATGTTAAGGATAGATAATAATAATAATAATATATGATGAGTTTCGTAATTTGTTTGGGCGAATTAGAAGCGAATGAAGGAAAATAGTGTGATAAAAGAGATTATTATTACGTGTGATTAGGAGAATGTGGCGACGCGTTGTTGAGTTTGGAATCTTGAGGTAATAAGAAGGTAGTCATGCCCTTCGGAACTAGATAGTGAGAGTGAATCTTTTGGATAATGAGTAATTGTAATTGGTGTGAATTAGAAGAAGTATAAATAGCGAATTGGTAAAGAAAATGAATAATTGAAGCAACAGAATAGCGTAAATTGAATGATATTTATGAATTCATGAAATGATTTGTATTGGGAGTTATGAGTTGGAAAGAGTCAAGTGGAAGAGGGAATATTTGGAGGTATGAGTTGAGGTGAGGCAAATTGGAAGAAAAATATTTGGAGGATCATATGTTGGGGTAAATATTAGAGATGCAAAGGATATAGTTTGTCAAAAAAAAAAGAGTTAAGAAAAGGTGGTAATACTTTTCGAATGAGTTGATAAATGATTTTGTGATAAGATAATATTATGTATGTATATTGGCAGATAATATTTTGTGGGAAATTGTCGGTTAGTAGTCGAGAGATTGTTGTGGAAAGTTTGGTGGAATCATTTATGGCTTTGGAAGTACCCTAGGTAGTGGCTTGTGTGACATGTATTGGTATGTGGTGGTATCACTACAACGATATCTCGGGAAACTAACGGTTTTCCTGACGGAAAAAAAATTTCGTCAGTGATTTTTTATGACTGACGGACTACTGACGGAATACTGACGGAAAAATAAAACTGACGGATTATCCGTCAGTAACCGTCAGTGAAAAATGGCGCGTTGACTAAGTCAAAGGCGGCAAAATTCACTTACGGGTACTGATGGAAATTCCGTCAGTAATTACTGATACTGACGGAAAATCCGTCAGGAATTTTCCATTTTACTGACGGAAATTCCGTCAGTATATACTAATAATGCAGTCAAACACAGCCCAGTCAAACATAGGTTCTGACGGAAATTCCGTCAGAAAGGGTTTCGAATTCTCGGTAAACTGACGGATTCCTGACGGAATTTCCGTCAGAACTCACCTGTTTATGTTGAAATCGCACGAATCAGCCCGTCATTCTTCATTCTTCATTTTCCCCAAAACCTAACCCCCAAATCAATTAAATCCACTTTCCGACCACCGGCTCCCTCACTACCACCGACTAACTTCCTCCGACGACTACTTTCCGACCACCACATCCTTGGTAAGTTTAATTAACTATTTCATTCTTTTTCTTTTCTCCTTTTGTTAATTTATATGTTCTTTATTAGTTGTTTGTTGTAGATCCGACGACCACCACTAGCTACCTCCGACCGTCGACCGCCGCTACCTGTCGCCGTCACTGCTTGTCGCCGCTTTCTTTGTTTATTTTCATCCTTAGGTATTATATTTATCTTTATTTTAATTTCGCCCTCCGTCTTAATCATTTGTTTGTCTTTAATTGACGTAGGATAGTAGCCATTACTTTTTTTGTTAATGAAATTTTTGTTGTTAATTTAATTTCGCCCTCCGTCTTAATCACTTGTTTGTCTTTAATTGACGTAGGATAGTAGTTATTATTGTTTTTGATAATGAAATTTTTGTTGTTAATTTAATTTCGCCTTCCGTCTTAATTATTTGTTTGTCTTTAATTGACGTAGGATAGTAGCCATTATTGTTTTTGATAATGAAATTTTGGTTGTTGTTAATATAATTTCGCCCTGCGTCTTAATCATTTGATTTTTTTGTTGTTGTTAGTAGCTAGTTATTACATGTGTTTTGTATGTCCAAATTATTATATGTGTTGATATTGACTTAGTACCCGTTCAAGAATTACTCGTTAGGAGTAATTTTTGAATAGTCCCCGTATTGGGACTGACTTTCTACGTTTCAAGTCACTTAGGTAGTAAACACATAACTTGTAATTTATTAATGAGGAAAGAGTTCGGTTACAATTCCTTTAATGTTTTCTGAATGCATATGTTGAGTAAATATTTATTCAACATTGTGTATTTAGAAAACAAAGGGGAATTGCTGCCGAATGTTTTCCTCATTAATAAATTACAAGTGGTGTTTGCTAGTGACTTGAAACGTAGATTGATGGGTTTAGGTTGGAGTGATAAGGACCCAATTGAAGAAAATTAATTTTACTTGTTGATGAGAATTATATATATATATATATATATATATATATTGATAATAATAAATGTTTAATTTACTATGTGTGATTATTGATTATCATTGTTGTTAATTTCTGATAATTTATTTATATAACATATATATATTTAAATGTAGATACATAATAACATGAAAAGATTAGAACGACGGTTGATGTATGAAAGATTAGACGAAAAAAAGAAACCCAAGCTGATATTTGCAAATGGGGTGAAAGAGTTTATTGAATTCGCGGAACAATATAGTGAGTTTAAGGATTTAGGCGGTGAAATGAGGTGTCCATGTAAGAAATGCGATAACTTAGCTTTTAAATCGAAAAGGGAGGTTCAAACTCATCTATGGTCGAATGGTTTTACTGATAATTATTATGTATGGAATTATCACTGTGAGAAACTGGCTACCGAAGAGAGTTCAAGTGGTATCGTAGTTAGTGAGAATCCTTACCGGGAGTTGGTTGAAGATGCATTACGTGATAATGTTGAGCAAATAATGGAGGCTCGACTTAATCCCGACGACCTTAGCGATGAAGAAGGTCGTTATCCCCCACATCCCCAAGTTTCAGCCTTTTATAGAATGTTAAATAAAGCCGAACAACCAGTTTATGAGGGAAGTAGTATGAGTTTGTTGCAAGCGGCTGCTAGGTTGGTATCACTCAAATGTGAGAACAACTTATCTCTTAGATGCGCCAATGGGTTTATGTCGTTAATTAGTGACATTATTCCAAAAAATAATCAAATGGCGCGCAATTTTCAAGAGATTAAGAATTTGCTTAAGGGACTCCAACTACCCCATGTGAAAATCGATGCATGTCCTACCGGTTGCATGCTTTTTTGGGAAGAAAATGCCGATCTTGAGGAATGTACCAAATGTCATGCCTCTCGGTATAAAGGTAAAAAGAATTTAAGTGGCCGGAAGCGAATACCTTGTAAACCACTGACTTATTTCCCGCTTGCGCCAAGGTTACAACGACTATTTGCAACCAAACACATAGCAGGTGAGATGAGTTGGCACCATAAAAACTCTCGAGTAAGAGAAAGAGGGACAATGGCACACCCAAGTGATGGAGAAGCGTGGAAACATTTCGATAGAGAGCATCCAGAATTTGCAAGTGAGCCTCGCAATGTTCGCCTAGGTTTGTGTACAGATGGATTTTCACCTTATGGCCAATTCGGGAAGTCTTACTCGTGTTGGCCCGTGATTGTAACCCCGTACAACTTACCCCCTTGGTTATGCATGAAGAGGCAATTTATGTTCTTATCTATGATCGTTCCAGGTCCTAATAACCCTAAAGCAAAATTGGATGTGTACCTCCAACCGTTGATCAAAGAGTTGAAAGAACTTTGGGAAACCGGTGTGGATACCTATGATGTCTCTAAGAAACGTAACTTTCAATTAAAAGTGGCATTACTATGGACGATCAATGATTTTCCTGCATATGGCATGCTTTCCGGTTGGTCCACAGCCGGATACCGTGCTTGTCCTTATTGTCTTCAAACAGATCCTAAATCCTTTTTTCTGAAACATAGTCGAAAGGTTTGTTGGTTCGATTGTCATCGTACTTTCTTGAAACATGATCATCCTTTCCGCAACAATTGTAAGCATTTTCTAAAGAATAGGAAAACTGAGGATACCACAGTTGCAATCAAATTAACCGGTGCTGAAGTCTGGGATTCGGTAAAAGGTTTACCAAAAGTTGTCGAGTCTTCTGCTGAAGAAATGAAAAGATTGAAAGACGACAAAACTGAAGGTTGGTGGAAACAAAGCATATTCTGGGAACTCCCTTATTGGAAGACATTGTTGATTCGACACAACTTAGATGTTATGCACATTGAGAAAAACTTTTTTGAACAGCTTATCAACACGGTGATGAATGTAACAAAGAAAACTTCATTTGGCCCTAAGGGTAAAGCTGACTTTCTTGAGTATTGCTTGAAACGACCCATATCATCTAGGTTTGTTTTAGAGACAGCGGAGAAGAAGGCTCTATGCGAATGGGTTGCTAGTTTGAAATTCCCGGATGGTTATGCTTCAGATTTGAGTCGGTGTGTTGACCATAGAAATTTGGTGTTACATTCCATGAAAAGTCATGATTGTCATGTCTTTATGGAACGGTTACTTCCTGTTGCATTGAAACATTTACTCCCGACGAATTCTTGGAATGCTATAACTGAGATAAGCCAATTTTTTAGAGACTTGTGTACTTCTACGATTAAAGTTGATTCCATGGAACATCTAGAGTCAAGAATTGCGGAGATATTATGCAAGTTAGAAATGATATTTCCCCCTTCTTTCTTCAATTCCATGGAGCATTTACCTATTCACTTACCTTATGAAGCGAAAGTTGGAGGACCTGTCCAATATCGATGGATTTATCCATTTGAGAGGTTCCTTAATCATTTGAAAAAGAATGTTGGCAACAAAGCTCGGGTCGAGGGTTCCATATGCAACGCTTTTTTGTTAGAGGAAATTTCTAATTTTTGTTCCCTATATTTTGAAGATCACATTGACACAAAAGCGAAGGACTTGGAGGTTGGTGTGAATTCCGATAACCAACTAGATTCAAATATACCCGAGTTGTTCAATGATGACTTGGGAAATACTACCGGGAAATGTATAACGAGGTACTTAAATGAAAAAGAGTTTGAAGAAGCTCATTTTTATGTGCTAAGAAACTGTGGGCAATTTTTAGAGACTTATGAAAAGTAAGTATGTTGATTCATTATTACACAAATAACTTTTCGTAATAAAATTAATTCATTATAGTTAAACGTACATTACTAATTAAAACATGTCTTGATGTCACGTCTTATTATTAGGGAATTCGAGACGTACATCAAACTCACATATCCTGATGTCACGTCTTATGATGATGTTTGGAGCAAACATGACAAAAGTTTTTCGAAATGGTTGGGAAATGAAGTAAGATCACATTTCAATTTCTTATTAACTAATAATTTATATTGAGAATATAACATCTTAATATAATTAATATATTGTTTTATTGATATATAGGCTTATAGATTGAAGGATCCTTTAATAATAGCTCTAGCAGGGGGTCCAAGTAACTGGGTGAGGACATGGAGAAGATATTCTATCAATGGCTATAAATTTCGTGCTTTTAAAGAGGGAGTTGATGTTCCGAAAGCTACTATAAGCAATGGGGTTTGTGTGAGTTCTACTGAAGGGTTGGACTACTACGGAACCCTTAATGAAGTAGTTGAGCTTTCTTATTATACCGAGCACAGAATTTATAAAGCCATATTGTTTAAATGTGATTGGTTTGATAATTCCCTACAAGGAGTTAGTATCCATAAGGTATACGGACTTGTCGATGTAAACTTAAAAAAGAAACTTCGTGGACATAACCCATTCGTGGCAGCTTTTCAAGTGGATCAAGTGTGTTATGATCCTTATCCAACCACTAAGAAAGATAATCAATGGTCCGCGGTTTTTAAAATCAAGGCACGATCGCATGTTGATGCTCCTGTTGACGAAATTGTCTTCCAAGAAGATGTGGTTGTCAATAGTCAGTCAATTTCACCAATTTTGGTGGAAGAGACACAAAGTGAGGATGAATATGAAGTGGTTGTTGAAAGGGTGAAGGGGAGTATGACAAGGACATCGGTGAAGAAAAAGAAAAAGATGATGAAGATGAAGAAATTCAACTACTACAAAATGAGGAAGATGAGGAAGAAGTCGGAATACTTTTTTCAGATGATGAAAGTTTGTTGATTTGTAGTGATAGTGATAGTGAGGGTCACTAGTTAATTGTAATCTATTTGTCAAAATACAATTATAATCAAATTTGAAACTTTGCATTGTAATTCAAAAAGTTTGCTCATGGTTTTTATATATTGAACTACCTAACAATTTCCATTGTATATAGCTTTTACTTATGGCAGGTGGGTCGTTTATCAGACGAATCATAGGTGGCACTAGTCGTTCTCGTCGTGCTGATGATGAGCGGAACGAGGAGGATGGGCCTTTCAGCAGGAGCAGGAGCAGGAGCAGAAGCAGGAGCAGGGCGATCCCGACGACACAGCAGGAGAGTAACCGGATTATTCTGTCTCGCAATCCTGCCATAGGCCAGTGGTAAGTGTCTAATTAATATATAGAATACTTTTATTATCGCAAACTTTATTTTATTATCACTTTTACGCTAACTTCTATTATCTTTTATTATCACGTTCGTTCTAATATGTATATTTTTCAGGTGGGACGACAAGCCGATCAAGCAATACGTTACTTGGTCTTTTATTCGTACCATAGGCCGAGAATACTTCACCAAATGGAGTGAACCGAGCCACTACCAGCGTAGGCGGATGTGGGATTACTTTCAGGTATATTTTATTACGGTTGTATCTATTACTAAAAAGTACTTCCTCCGTTCCATTTGGTTGTATACGTTTGCTTTATCACGTATGTCAATGCTCTTTTTGTTTTGTTTATATCTTTAGTTACATATTATTAAAAATTATAAAATTTTGATATTAATATTGTTCTCGGTAAGACAATTTAAACAAGATCTCACATGACTATCTTTTAGGTTATATATTAGAAGTTGTATTAAAGATTCTTCTAACTTATAAATAGTGCCCAAAAAGCAAACGTATACAACCAAATGGAACGGAGGAAGTAATTGTTTTCATTCAAAAAGTGTAGTTATACAATTTCAGCAATTACTAACAAGTTGTTTATGATGAAATAGAATCATGTGAACTCGGTCGATCCGAACTACGACCCGAAGCCCGACTGGCAAAAACAGGTCACGAGGCGGATTACCTCACTTGTTAATGGCTGCAAGTATAACAAAAATAGGCCGGAATAGGTGCCTGAAAGTTGGTGGGAAAACATTAGAAATAGGCCCGAAAACGATCCCGAATTCACCAAGAAGTCTAACATAAACAAGGCTAATAGACGGTCAGGTGGCGAGAAAGCGGTGGGCACCCATACTCTAGGCCGGAAGAGTTGTTCCGATGCGTTTAAAGAATTGGTAAGTCCTTTATTTTTTTACTTCACATAAAATTTGCATATTAATTATGAAGGATCAAACTATGAGTTTCCTAACGCCATCCCCGGCAACGGCGCCATTTGATGAGTGGTTTTTTGTCGTCAATTCACACATCAAAAATAAACCCGATATAAGTAGTATATAGGGGTCGAATCCACGAGGATAGAGGGGTCAACTACAAGTTTGGTCACGTCCTATTTTAGCCTAACAAGAGTTGGATGAGAAGATTAACTATGAACGACTAAATGCAAGAAATTGCTAAAATGATATGGTAAAAACAATTTATGAAAAACTAAGGTAAAGGGTTCACCTTAGGGGGGTCAATGGGTTAGTCAAGTAATTAGCAAGTGGGTAATAAGTTTGAGTAGAATTAATTGCTAATGTCTCAACAATTAATAATCTTCAACAAAGCTATCGCATTTGTCTCAAATTACTCATATAAACACTAGTCTAATCATCTCTACCACCGTCGCTTAAGAGATAATCAAACAAAATTTGATAAAGTGTGTAACTTTCGTTTACACAATTTATCAAACACCTAGTGTGCATATGGGTAATACTCTAATTATTACCAAAAGTCTACTAACCACTCAACCATTTATCCCACATAATCCTCCCTTAGGCTCCCCCTAAACCCTAGAGGGAAGCTACTCACTCATGTTGAAGGAAAGCAAACAACTAAACAATAAGAATAAGGAGATGAACATCATACTTTGGAAATGAATAATTCTAACAATCAAATGACAAACAATTAACTTGAAATGAAATAAGTTGCATAAACAACTAAAAGATGAAGAATTTATACCAACAATACTTGTATTAATGAATAGGGAGAATGTCTTCACCCAAAATCTTCAATACAAACCCAAGACTATGATAGTTCTACTAAGAGAGACTAGATCTACTAACTTGAATTGAGAAATTAAACTTAATTAAGGAACGATTAAGAGAGTAATTAGTGAGTATTAGAGATTACAAAATTTCTAGGGTTTTGTGCTAAGAGTTGATAAAAAGCTGCTTACAAAAATTAGGGGGAGGGTATATATAGGTATCTCAAAATTTAAGAAAGAAATTAGAAGAGGATGGTGAAAATGCGGTGTTGTGTTCCCGACCGGGTGCCCGGCCGCCGGCCCTCTGACCGGCCTGGAGCACATCAGACTCTTCATTCTTTTCTTCTCCAAAAAATATTCTAAGTATAGAAATGTGAGTCCAAGCCGGGTGCCCGGCCGGCGCTACCTGGCCTATTTCTTCTTCCTCTCTTTTTCCTTTCTTTGTGGGAGATGTGGTCTGAGCCGGGTAGGTCGGCCGCCGGTCGGTAGACCAGCTCGCGGCACATATTAGCTCTCTTCTCATTTCTTTTTTTCTTCTTATTTGCAAATCCCGACTCATGCAAGGCCTTTATGCACCGATTTCTTCATTTCCGCCTTAATTCCTGCAAAATGATACCGACATTCATAGTACGGGAAATCGGGAAGCAAAATGCAATTAAGGGTACGCAAATCCGTGTAAACGGGGCCAAAATGGGGACGAAAACGAAAGGAAAAATGTGACTAATTAAATGCTTATCAGATGTTACAACCTAGGTTTCCCGAGGTAATGCATCAAAGCTTCAATCATGAAAAAAACTATGATAAATTCAAGAGTTTAGCAAAATACAAACCATAATCTCCAAATATACAAATCCAAAACTGACAACAAAATGTACATATATATAAGTCTAAGTATCAAAACTGCAAAAACTAAATCTAATCTCTAAGCTTGACTCAAATCACGTCCTTATGGCCCGCAATCAGCATCCAAAGCATGGTCAAGTACCTCAAAGACTAAATACTCCTCAATTGATCATAAACATCAAAAGGATCACGGCATATAGCTTTTAAAAGAGTTTTACACAGAACAAGCACATAATCAACCATTAGGTTAAGTAAGAACAATCAACACACAAATGAACCTCGAATGTGACAATGTCCAAGATGTCGCACCACGTTTCATTGCAACCAACAACTCAATTAAATAATTAAGGTAACATATATAAGGCAAAGCAATGGACTATAAGGAACTCAAATCACATGGGAACCGTGCCCGTCCTTCAACGGTGCATGCTACAAGTCATACAACTGAAACAAGCGTGATGCAAATCACACGACAATCAGGTGGTACTATACTCACACAGAAAACGTGCTTGACCACCCTCCTCAGAGTGGCTCAGACCATATGATGTGCACATCCCCCTTGTAACATGCTCACAAGAGAAGGCTCTGAGTAGCCGTCTGTGTATGGCAGCGTCTAGGGCCCGATTATCCGTATTGGTTCCAAAACAACCATAGCCCATTACCTAAACATAATAGACAACCAATCTCAATCATCCAATAATCTCAATCAACACAACATCAACGGACATTGTCACAGTCTAAATAACAATCACAACCAACACATAATAATCCACATAATCCCAAAGATTGAGTAGAGAATATCCCTATCTTTTAGAAAACCAGACAAGATAAGCAATCAAAACCACTCCTCTGCAAAACGGCACCAGAACATAATAACATATAATTATACTCTTATCTTTAATAAATTGTCCAACTACGAACAAATTCTCTTAAAACCCTCAATTTATTAGGCTTAGTCTCATAAGATTCAGAATTCTAAGGTTAAATATCACAATAATCAATAGAATAAAGACTACTAATTGTAATCTTACAAAGTAGCTAAAGAACAATCTAAACTTACCAAATAATGGATTAGAGATGGACAATTGCTTAATATATACATCCACTAATTCTCTTCAGGGGTTAATATGAGCTTAGGATGAGTAAATCTTATTATGACGGTATATAAAGCTATTTATATGAACCTCTGAACCCAAAGATAAGAATAAAAGAATTTTCAATAAAAACGTTGCAAATCGGCCCGATTCGACCAATTACTATGGTTCACTCGGTCAAGTGGCATTATCCACTCGGTTTTGTCTCATTTTGATTCGGGTTGACGGGCACAAAACATAACCATGTATGCATGTCCAAAATATGCCAACTCTGCCTACTTGGTCTAGTACATCCAAGTGGCTCGGCCGAGCCACTCAGCGACCCTTACTCGAGAGGGTACTACCACCTTAATCGACCAAGTTCTTAATAAAATACGGAGTATTTTATCAAAAAAGCAACTTCAACCAAATAAGATGCCTTCTCATTCTCTTCTTCTCTAGGGTTTTGTTTGTTTTATGTGACAGAGATTTATAATTTGGACTAAGGGTCTGTTTTTATACTATGATCGATGGATAGTTTGATCAATATTCTAGACTTCAAGATGTTTCTGTTTATTACGGAATATTTAATAACACAACTATAATGCACAATTACAAACAAATTAAAGTACTAAGCTGGTTTGTTCGAGTGGTTAAGGGGGAAAGACTTAAGATCTTTTGCACATAAGTGCACGTGGGTTCAAACCCCACAGCCAGCACTTTGTAAGATCTGAAGCTCATTTCTTTTTAAGGCCTCGTTTCACAGTACCCTTCAGATTGTCTTCAGATACCTTATTTGGCTATTGATTAAGTAAATTGAAAATGTTAACTGCATATCTTTTTAAATTAAGATAAAGACACTGTAATAAAAAATAAAGATAATTTTTCACAAAAGTAATAAAACAAAATGCTTCTACTTCCCTCTATGTTACATTGACAACATTGTGTTCTTCAAAATAGTCCCTCCTACATAATAAATGGATGAATCTAAGTGATGAAGTTTAATTCAGTTAACCTAATCAAAACTTAAATAACGACCCTTGATATTTCTTCAAAATTGTATCGTACCAAAAAATAAAAATAAACATTTCTTCAAAATAGTGCTTGTTTGATGAAACTTTGCATCGCTTCAAAAGAAGACCCTCCTTGAGCAACCGAGGTTTTAATAGTTTCCTTAACTTTCAACGAATTATCTATCAGATCTTGACGAGAAAGTAATTCATCAATCTTACTCCTAACATCATTAGCCGTAATAACACCCTTATTATCTTCCGTAACCAAGCTTAATCCAATCTTCCAACCCTCACAAATACATGTTCTAGTATGAGGTTGATCCGCGAAACAAGGCCAACACAACATAGGTACCCCGTAACTCATACCCTCTATAGTGGAGTTCCAACCACAATGCGTTACAAAACACGCTATAGAAGGGTGGGCTAAGACCTTCTCTTGAGAGGCCCATTCCACTAGTTTCCCACAATTCGCGATTCTAGCCTCAAACCCGTCCGGGAGCTGGACCGTTGAGTGACTTGACATATCCGCCCTTAAAGCCCATAAGAATCGACGACCCGAGAGTTCAAGCCCATGGGCTAGCTCATTTAGTTGGGCTTGGGTCAGTGATATGAAACTACCAAAGGCCACATAAATGACTGATTTGGAAGGTTGTTGGTCCAACCAAGTAAAGCAGGCCGAGTCTTCAGGGTATAAGGTTTCGTTATGTTGCGTGTCGCCGAGTAATGGACCGATCGGAAGTAGGTTCGGAAACTGGGGTTGGGCTAATGATGGAATTAGTGCTTGGGACCAATTGCATAGAACCCATTTAGCTCTTTTTAGGACTTGTTCACTTGTAACAACTACGTTGAACATGTGTTTTTTGCCTAAAGTGCCCTCAAGGTGGTTGTACCATGGGAGCTCTGTTGGTTTCATATTTGGAAAGTCTGAGAGTAGTTTGATTGCCTCTTTCTTCAATGGTATTCCTGCATAATTTCATTTCAACGACGACGTTAGTCTAGTGTCTCGCTCGGGTAAGACGGTGTACCTTATTTATATGGGCCAGAAAAAAATTACATATTATCGATTTGCGTGACGAGTGGCTTCGTCAGAAAGTGAAATGGATAAAATGTGACTATTTCACGGTAAACCGTTAACATTTCAAGATAACAAGTTACCATCAATTTTTTGTTAAAAAATGACAATTGCTTAACGAGAGACGTCAATCACGTGTACATAGTAGTGCCTTCGTCTTCGACAAATAGTTAATTTGTTTTTTTTTTCCGCAAATGATCCATCATAGAAAAAAATTGTCGGAGCCCATATTGACCTTATATTTCTTGTTTCAAAATGTAAGAAGTCAGCTAATCAATTTGGTCTCATCAATCAAATCCAAAAGTTTAAAATCGATGTCAACTAACATAACCCGTAAAATCAACAAATTGTAACACATATGATGTGAGTGTAAATTTTCAAACCCGTCTGTAAAGTATCATCTATTTCACCATTCGATCATCGTAGGAGGTGATCAAGTGTAGGATTGGGCCTAACATAGGTCGGGTTTACGTAAAATTTTTGGCCCACGAACAAGCGGGTTAGCGGATTTGGGACTAGTTAGTGGGTCGGGTCTATGTAATTTTCTTTAAATGCCTTGCCTGTACACGCTTATTTAACATGCAGAATGGACCGATTTTAAAGAACGGGACGACCCATGAACAACTGATACGCTCAAAGTAGACATGATTTATACCTTGTTGATCGATAATTCCGGTTTTTATGAGCTCAGAAATCATAAGCGTAGAAGCCAATGTCCCAGGAGAAGAAGTCCAAAACAAAGCCAATTTAATCCCAATATCATCAGCAACTTTAGGGGCCCACTCAAATATAGGACTCACAACCATACATGTAAAATGACCATTTTCTCCTTGGTTCTCCTTGGCCTTAGACACAAGGTCATAGACATGACCAGGCATGACCTTAGCTATAGACGCATAAAACTTGGCATGATCTTTCCGGTCGTCGTCAGGTTCGAGCCCGTCTGGGACCTTCACAAGACGAACCTTACTCGTCTTTTCTCCGTCTCTTAGATCGATCATTGATCGACTCATCATTCCTCTATAATTGTGTTCTGTTATTATAAGGGTTACTTTTGACCCATGACTAGCAATGTTTTCTGATAACTTCATCATGGGAATTACATGCCCTTGCATTGGGTATGGTACTACTAGGACTTGACCTTTGCTCTTATTCTCCATGATTTCGGGTCGTAATTTCCGATTTGAAAACTCGGTTTTTGCGTTATGACTTATGATTTTTCATGCATATCCTTGGAGAACATTTATGAATTTGAGGTTGAAATTATGAAGTTAAAAATGTAGATTGTTTTCTTCTTCCTAAAGGAGTGGCAAGAAAACCAAGTTTAAATTACCAAAGAGAATAACATGGAACAATTTATTGCGTAGATGTAGCTAACTCACTCAATCCAATTGTGGTTAATGGTAGAATTTTATATATGCTATTTTAGGACATGGTAACTTGGAACAAAGGACTTCAAGAGTTCATACTCCCTCCGGGTAAAATGAGATGACATCATCAGATCATATATTTAGTTGAGTACTTGAGTATCATTTAGTGTACGTTTCCGTTGCTCGCCTTCACGTTAAATCTTACTATAATGAAGTTACGAGGGCATAAGTTAAAGTACATAAATTGAAACACACATTGTGAAAGCTCGGTTCATATTAAGCAACCAGAGACGGACCTATGCTTAGCTATGGTACTAGTGCAACGTCGTGAAAATTCACGGTTAACTTCTAAAAAAATAGTTAATAATTTGTGAAATGAATGTTAAATGGTGTATCTAATTATTGTTGTTAAGCAAATTTTTAAAAAACAGTCCAACTTTCATTCATTCTTTAAAAAATCTAACTCCACATTTGACTGTTAACGCTAATAATCTAACATTTATATCTTTCTTATAAAAATGACCCAAATTGCCGAAGTGAAAATATACACCGAAAATGAACTCTAAACTGGTAAGGTCAATATTACTCATTTTCGATTTTGTGGATAGAAAAAATGGCTAATGCAATGAAAAAAGATAGCGAAAGAACACTAATAGTAAATTTTATTCGCGAAAGATGACTAATAATACAAAGCAAAAACATTCCTGGAAGATCAAGCTCACTGACATAATGAAAATAGTTCAATCTGCTACATATATCAGCATTAATTTAAGCTAAAATTAGATATACATAGAACAAATAGTGGTAAAAATTCAGGCCCAAGATAAATAGAGAACATATGAAAACACCCCTTAAAGCTAGCCATCAGTCTGCAACTACCATCCCAACATTCTTAATATGTGAATTGGTAAGGTGGGAAGTAGGCCTAAATGACTTGCAAGTTGCACCAGATCGGAGCTAATAGTCGTGATGCTAGATCGATACACTCGACTTCACATGCATGTGATGGCTAATATCACGAGCGCACTGAGAACTGACCATGGGCTAATGCTCCAGATTTTGGTCCCGTGGTTGTCCATGCTTGATGCGGTTGGAGCCATCCCCATTCCTCCTCCGAGGACCCCAGTGCTGGTTGGGTTGCCCGTGTTTGGTGTGGTAGAGTACGGAGATGTGGTGGTGGTTGGATTAGTGCTTGTGCCAGTGCCGGATGTTGGGGCGCCAGTGCTGGTGCCAGGTGTAGGGGTACCTGTGCCAGATACTGGAGTTATGGGCATGATGCCAGCACCGCCACCAGATACTGGAGTCGAGGTTGGAGTTGTAGGGGATGTTGTTGGCACAGTTGAGACTGGACTAGTGGTACCATTACTTGTAGAGCTGCTTCAAAAAAACAACACAGTGAGCCATGTTATTGTTATACTAAATTCAACATTTTCGGATATTATATGAACCGAGGCAAGTCTTCCAATTATCACAATTTAATCATACTGTTGGACCGAAACAAAAAATAAAGAATTCCCAAGCATTTATAAAACATTAATATGAGTCGGTTTTTAATTTGAAATTACTTAATTACCATAACCTTTGAAACTGCATACGATACAGTTTTAAAAGCATATGATAGATTCTTTTTCGACTAGTCGAAAATCCAAAATACAACAAAGAGGACTCAACTTCAAATGGCATGCTGGGGTAAAGAATTTCTAGTCTTCGAGAGATAACATAACTTGACGAACTAAACCGGTCAAACTATCAAAAGAAACAAAGCATCCATATAAAATTGATCAAGAAGAAGATATCCTAACTTATGTAATTATCTCTTCATTCCACCGAATTCTTTATATTTTTTCATATTTCACCTAATAAGTTTCATTGTTCACACATTTAAGACGGCACTATCTGTCTTAAGGTTAAGACGACTCAAATACATACCAAAACAACCCACTTGTTGCCTAAAAAATACCAAAAGTTTGTCTTTATTAACACCCTATGATGGTATTTGACCCGTTTTAAGCTTAAGACAGATAATGTCCATTTGAAGCAAGACTTACTTTTCATTATTTTGCCTAACTTGAAAAGTTCAAACTAAACATGTGAAACCCTGTACTACTTTCCACATTGTTTTAGTGAGAGTGCATGAGACTTGGCTTTATAATTGAAGGACATGATATGATAATATATAATTCCGTGCTCAATTAGGACGCGCTTAGACGGTCCATTATAAAAGGTATACATAGCAGTTCAACTTTAACTCTTCTTTAACAAAGTGAATGACACTGCAATAGCTTTAACTAAAGATTGCTGACATATGAGTCAAAAAGATAATCATAAAACTCTACAGTTAGGATACAAGGATAGATGACAAAACTATGTGATTCTCTTTGCCGCAGGAAAAAGTTTCAACTTTAGGGAAGGTCTCATATCATTCAAAAGTTGCTTCTTTTACTTAGCCTCTAAGCACTAACAATAATATCAACTTTTTCTACAAATATCTAACATCTGTACATGTGCTTTTCCGGGGTACTAAGTTATCTACCTCTTGGGAGGGTGTGGTACGGCGATGTTTGACAGGTCGAGAACCGAGGATTCCAGCTCTAGACATGGGTCCGAGTAAAAAAAATACTAGTAACTGTTTTGTGTGCAATGAAGGGTTTTAAAGTTTAAACATAGTCGAAAAATCAGCTAATACTTGATGGTAATAGCGTACGTTTGGCAGATACTACATACTATGTATATTACTAAATCAAGTATTCAGTATAAATATTTGACGGTAACCAATAATATTTTGCACATCACACAACAAATCAAGAACTCTGTATAGATATAAGCAGACGTTACTAATTTTTCGGTTGAACGACATACCTAGAGCCAGAGGTAGCAGAAAATGAGCAGCCTCCACCACCTGTAAAATTTTAACGAAAGGAAAAACAGGAATGAATATCAGCGCCTTTATCACAGTCATTTCCTCTTACTTCCACACATGTACAAGATAAAACACAGTACATTATCTACTACCAATTAAAGACGCTTTAAGTAAAATATATCGAACATAACTAATAGAACTATTTTCTAGCGCAAATCTAGATAATACGACTACATAACAAGCTATGATACTGGCACTCGATTAAAAGAATTTAACTCAAACATGAGTAAATTTCACATTGCCCAGTTTGCCATTTCATGAAAAGTCATTCGTGAATTCTTCCTTAAAATTAAGTCTCTAAGCGTCTTTCACCCATTATCGAATGTCAAGTGTGAGAGTGTACTGTGTCACATCAGGTCAAGAGACAGTACGAAGAGTCAAGTAACCGAGCTATTAAGTTCCTCTTAAGACTCGAATATTACCGTCAGTTAAAAACATACCAGCAGTTCAGTAGTAATATAAGATCATCAACTACGTCAAGTTCGTCAACAACATTACACAAGTGCTTCAACAACTACGAACAATTGTTAGTCAATTACGGAGTAAAATGTAAAAGAGTGGCTTACTGGGATCAGAATTAGTGAGTTGGGCAGCTCCTTGGAAATCACAGGTAGCGCCTTTCGGAGAGTTTTTCTGGTAATAGCTGTTGGCAGCAAAAGAGCAGTGACCTTGAAGTCCATTATTAGTGTTGTAACACTGTCCATTTGGTCTAATTGGAGTACAATCAACTCCTTGTCCACATGCATAGTCTATTGCTGTCTGGTATGCTGTACTTTGCAGTCCTGGCTTGCACACACAGAATGATGCACCTGCATAAACACAAACAAAATCATAAGCGACTTTTATACGTTGGTCATAATGTCACTCGTTCAGTCGGTCATTCCCTTTGTGAGAGTATTAATTTATCGGTTTATCTAACTCAAGCATAAAAACGAGTGTGGAGTAGCACAACCGCCTTAGAAAAATTAAGCTGTTAAAGTCGTACTCTCGCAAAAAGAGCCGCAAAGCACATTTTCTCTTTGGCGACATTAGCCGTTAGAGTACCCATGAGGCCATGATGAAATAGTACATGGCATTGGTGAAAAACAGGCAGCTATTTATGCTTCAAAAAGATGAAGTATTTTGATTGACTTTGATGATCACAAATTTGCATTTAAGACGGACACTTTCTGTCTTTCTGTCTTAATAATTAAGACAGGTCAAATACATTCCAAATCACATGCAAATTGACTAGGAAATGCCAATTATTTTGTCCCTATTAGCCCCATATGGTAGTAGTTGGTCCGTCTTAAACCTTAAGACGGACTGTTTAGTGACTTAGGTGTTTTGAGTTCATACAACACTTAAATGTTACTCAAATCATTTGTTTAGGAGTAGTGGGGGAGGCTGTAGCGAGGCGGGCGGGCTAGTGAATACCTGCTAGTCTGCTACCCCCGCTGAAAACTGAAAACTTCAAAAAAAAAAAAATGAAGTTCAATTTTCCAAATTTTTTCAAGTCGGGCTTATGAAATAACTTGTTAGCTGAGGCTGAAATTTCTATCCCCCGAACTGTTAATCATGGATTCGCCACTGTACGGCGGTAAGCTACGGTTGATGGTATTGTAATTGTGCAAGTTTAGGTGAAGGTTTATCTCCTCAATTAAATTGATTCTATGTATATTTTATTTTTGTAGAAATTTTGGAAAAATGTAAAGAATTAAAAAGGTAGATTTTTTACAAAGATATACGGGGATATACCCAACTTATAAAAAGTACTCCCAATAAAATCGAAACCATAATGGAATCTCTTACCCAAAAAACATGCAAAACAATTGTGCGGTATTTTTGCGACACATTTTGTTGATGAGGGCTCTGTCCCATTACATTTTTCTTTTTTCTAGTGACACATCATTAGTTTAATAGACATTATTTTTTATTTTCTTATATATATGCGTGATGAGGTGTCAAAAGATAAAGGTAATGAGACAAGAGATGAGATACAAAAGTGAGACAATGATTTCAGCTCCATTTTATTTAGAACTACTTTGCGAATATTGATGCCATGATGCGAATGGGATTCGAATTCAGGTCATGATGGACAGGGGTTAGTAATCTAGTAAGTATGGTCGATAAATAAAAAACTTATCACTTTAGCCAACTCTTTTTATTCCTATACAAATTACTCTATAGTGTAGAGAGTTCCTACTTCCTAGTTTGTTTCTAAAGTTTTTGATCATATACCAATTTTCACTTCCATCCAAGTTGAGTACAAGACGTAACAAGATGTTAAAAGCAAACATGAATAAATATTAACAAAAAATATAGAGTAAAATAAAAGAGGAAAGTGGTAATACTTGAAAGAGGAACCGTGATGGCTAAGATTAAGAAGCTAACAACAAGAAGCTGATGCATAAAAGACATCTTCATTTTTCTTCCTTGTTTTGAGATAGTAAGTATGTAGCTAATTAATGGTTGAAAAAAGAAACTTGGTGGATGAATGACGAGACAAAGGAAGTCAGAAAGTCGGTAGTAAGAGAGATATTGTAGAGAGGAGAAATGGTGCAACGTATTGTATGGGGGTTTGAGTTACAAACTTACAAGCTACAAGGTAGGGTACATTTCAAGGTTTCTTTATAGTGTATTAGTGATTAGTCATTACATTTGAGACAATAAATAAATGAAATGAAATGTGATTTTAAACTCTTTTAAAATATCCTATACGTGGCGAGACTCGCAGATTGAGGCCTTGAGGAGTTGAGGTAACACGAAACGGCGAGGGCTCCATCTCTAAAAAGGAAATCGAAACTATCACTTTTGATGGGCGGAAACGTGAATATTTTGTATTGGACCTTTGCTGTGTCGGTGTTCACTTCTTATAATAATACGATATTATTTGCTTTGAAAGTCTTCATGGATTTACTATTTGGCTCCTTTCCAATAGACATCTTACTATTATATTTGTGGACTCTTATAAATATCTTATTTCACTTTTATTCTACCGATATAGGACATGAGTAAGTCTCTCTTATGATGACATTATCAGTCTTTAGTAACTCTTGCCGTTAAAAACGGATAGTGCGTATTTGTCTTAAATGGGTCAAAATATAACTGCATGGTGATAATAAAGACAAAAAATTTAATATTTTTTAGGCAACAAGTGGAGTAATATAATACTCCCTCCGATCCACACCAATGTTAACATGGTGGTAAATAGAGTATTTAAGAAAATGTGGAAAAAGGAGGGGTAAAAAGGGAAAAGTAGGTGAGGCCATGTAATTGTGGGTTTAATTGTGAAATTGATAGGTGGACCATGTAATGACATTTTGTGTAAATATCTAATGAGAGAATAAGGATAACATAGTAATATTATGGGTCAAATAAGGTATGTTACCATTGGTGTGAATCGTCTGTTTATGGTAAGTGTTACCATTGGTATGGATCGGAGGGAGTATGTATTAAAGTTAAAAACGGATAGTGCGTATCCGTCTTAAATGGGATTACGATTCGTCTTAACCTTAAAATTAGTGAAGTACATACCACTTATCTGTTTATAAGAAATGCGTTGGGAAAAATAATATATTTACCTTATATATACAATTGGTGTGATATTTCACATGTCTTAAGCTAAGACGGTTAATGTGGTCATAATTTGTGTTACCTTTATGGTGATACAAATTTAATTGTGAACCACTTGGATGGTCGTATTTTGACGAAAAAATAAAATGTTAAATAAGTGAGATGAAAATATATTATACTCCCTCCAATTAACCATGTTGTTCCCTCTTTTTATTTTGAGCTAAGTGTGGTGATGTTGTCTCTTTCCTTATTTGTGAGTAGTTGTGTAGTCCAAATTTAATTAAATGTGGGGTAGTGTGTTTTGTGTGTTTCAAATTGATTTCCTTAATCCTTGTGTCCAAAAGAAAATGATACAACATGGTTAATTGGAGCGAGTATAATATTCCTTGAGACAGGACATTAATAAAACATTAATGGAGATAATCCTCTTTCCCCTTTATACGCACCTATAAATGCATTCTAAGTCCCATATCTACTTTTCCTTAATAATACGAAGTATTATTAAACAACTTATGAGACCTCACAAGCTTGTGACTAGGGTTGTTTGAAAATCGGGCAGATCGGCCGGAACGGACCGATTGTCATCCAATCCGATCTTCAGGTCGTGAAAATTCAACCATCCGGTCTGGTCAAGACAAAAAAAATTCAAAATAGTCTTAAAAAGTGGTCCAAATCTCAAACCCGGGTCAGACCGGTCCGGTTTGGACTGGACCGGTCCAATTTGGTTTGGTATCCTAGTCTTGGAAAAAGGGGTAGCCAGTCTTCCGGTCCAACTGGTCCGGTCTGATTCTAGACCGGTGAACACCCTTACCTGTAACGCGCCATAAATGACAATTTGTATTAGGTTAGCTAGACTTCGCCATGGCTCAAATTTGGCACTAACTAGACGTGTTATGTTATTTTTTTCTTGTTTTGTTGTTATAGGAAGGCCGACCAAATTCTCACACTCGAGCCTTGACTAACTAGCTGACCCAGCTCTTAGGCGACCTAGCACAGTCTTGACTCTTGAGCGACCCAACCCAAACCATTGAATGTTGGGTTTGATGGCACGAGTTAGTTGGGCCGATTCGTGCCCGCCTGCTCAATATATCAAATTTAGGGCAGGCTACATAAATGGAAAGTTATTCTATGTTCAATTCTTGCAAATAGTTTTTTCTCTTCTTAATGATGAATGACTCCATACCCGCTATCTTTTTACTTGTCGTGTATTGGGATAAATGCCCAGGCACATATGTGATATCTTGCAATTTACTCGCACCAGATGAACCATTACTTTTACTAGGGTTGAACTCGAAACATAATGTCATCTAAATTGCTCTCATGTACGAGGACTTGTCATGGTTGTCAGAATTCCTATTCGACTATGATTTTACGATAAAAAAAATGTTTGACTGGTCTTGAGCCTAAGATGTTTATAGGTGTAGCATCATAATAAGATCTTACGATCAATTGTAACAACCCGAAAAGTACCCCATTTTTCTAGTAAAAATATTTATTAACACTTTTCAGCAGACTTAAGTTTTTAAAATAGAATTTATTGTTTCGAGTCGTATTTTGAAATTCCGAGTTCGTATTTGGAATTTCTGAGAGATTTCATGAAAATCCCGTTTTTAGTCATCTTTAACTTTTCTTGACTTTTAAGTCGTCTTTTGACTTTTTGACTTTGTAGAAGTCGCATTGACTTTTCTTGACTTTTAAGTCGTCATAAACTTTTCTTGACTATTAAGTCATCTTTGACTTTTCTTGACCTTCAGTCAACTTTGACTTTCGTTGACTTTTTCCCGACTCGCCTTATAAGTTTGAAGACCGAAATTTTATTTAAAAAAAATAATATTTTTGATTTATTTTTATTTAGATTTATTAGAATTTATGATAATTTAATAAAAATTATTTTGAATTTATTCGGAATTTATAATAAGGTTTTACGGTTTAAACCCGGGAATCATTTAACTATTCCCGACTCATCGTAAATCCCGAAACAAAACCCGAAACTCGACTTTGGCATGAGTCACACGCCCATGTCATCGTTTTCCACTCACTTGAGATATTTTAATTGTTTTGATTAAACTAATACAAATATCTTAGATATTTGTTACTTTATCGATCCGTCAACGGAAATTACGCAAATCGATTACAAAACAGACCCGACTATCACTACCCCACACGGCTCTCCTACCCTCTCTTAGGCCTTGATATTTTCATTACTTTTGATTACAATATCATAATATCTAGATATTTAGTTTAATTAACTTAATATCGAATTATATTTAATCGATTACCGTAATATAATTATTAAACACGAGTCAATTCCGTAACAACAATTTCAAAACCCGACTCATTATTTTGTCTATAAACACACGGCTCACCCAACCCTCTTTACTCACTAACAACTTTTCATTTTACAACAACTCAAATTAAGATCAAATTAATCGTTCTTCAACGTTCTTCATTCGTTCTTGAGCGTTCTTCATCCGTTCTTCGTCGTTCTTGAGCAAAATCATCATAAAACCTTCATTTCTTAATTAAATCCGTCCTAACTTTTATTTCTAGAATCTCCTCTTCGCTCTCCATCTTCTAGTCGGTTTATTTTCAATTCCGTCAAAATCGTTTTCAACATTTAATTATGGAAAATTAAGTTTAAGTTCTAATAATGTTTTTCTTGTCATTTCTTATAGGGGAGGATTTTGAAGACGAGTTTGGAGACTCGTATATTTTGGGTGAAGATTAGTAGGAGGGTTTCTTGGTTAATACTTCTTATTTTGGTGCTAATTGACTTGTCTAGCTAAGGTAACGATTCCGAGTTACTCGACGGATATATGTTACATAGCTTTTGTTTCTTTTATTTTTGGTTCATCTTTTGTTTTGGTTCATGTTATTATGATTTAAGGATTTTTAGTAGTAACATGAAAAGTAGGAGGATTTTTATGTTGTATGGAATTTTTATGTTGTTTAGTGTTCTTGATGAATTTGGATGATTGTTCATAATAATGATTTTTGTATGATGGATGGTTGAATTGGATGTTAAAATGGTTGTTGATTAATTAAAACATGTTAGAAATAATATGGTGTGAATGATAGTGGTGGCCGGAATAAGTGGCTGGAAAACCGGACCCAAACCAGCCGGTTCAGGCCGGTTCAGGCCCGGTCCAGACCGGTCTGGGTTGGTCCATGGTGGGTCCGGGTTTTGGTCTTTGGGTTGTGTCGATGTTTGATTGTTATGTTGTTGTTTTGACGGGTTTTAATTATGTTAAAGCATGCGGGAAATATTAGGAAACGGTTTTTTTAGTAAAGTCGAGAAAACAACCCAAAACAGGCCCAAACCAGCCGTGGGGCCCAGTCCAGGCCCGTGTCAAGTCGGCCAAATCAGCCCGTGGGTCCCCTTACTTAGACTTGTGACGGTTTTTGAGTTATCGTCATTTTTATCGTGTTTTGTAATATTTAGCAAGTGGGAAATGTTAATAAGTAAAATATTTAAATTAAAAAGGTTTTTCCATAAAATTATTATTTCTCACATGATAGAAATTATAAGACGAGATCGTAGTTTAATTGGATATTAGATTAAGTCAACGGGGTTGGTTTGGTTATAATATTAATAATTCACATGTTAAAGTTAATAACAGAACATGTATGAAATATGTGGTTTTTTGTCTATGTCTATGTGATAAAGACTCTGTTTCTAGCCGGTTTGATCCAACGGGTTTGGTCAAACTAAGATCTAGTCCGCCCCGATTTGACTGATGACCCGTCGCGGGACTCGGGTCGGGGATTTGTCTTCAAGTGAGGTTGTATTTAATTATGAATTAGCCTTAGTAGATATGAGGCGATATGATATTTGATTATTATTGATATGCAATTAGTCACATGATAGGATGTTTTTCCCGTGACTGTTTTATTCTATGGTTGGTGTCGTGTTGACTAAGTACCCATAGAGAATTATGAGCATATGGCGTCTTGACCATTATAATTCTAAATGAGTATCTTGGACCATGACATTGATAGGCCTTACCAACTTTAACGAGTATATGTTCACCGCTTGATAGCTTTTGTGTCCCTGGCTTGGGCCTTTTGATACCAAGCCGGGGGCATGGCATCCTAAGAGTTCCGCTTTGGAAGGGAGCCAGCTTAAGTACTAGCCATCTCTGCTTAGGGGGTCGCCTAGTAGAGTTTCTCATGTACGGTTATGTAATGAGACAGGGAATGGGTTAGCTGTTGTCGCTAGGTCTGATCAGTCTAGGGCTAGGATGTTTTCCTACCTTGTGGTATAGACTCGAGTTACAGATGACTATTGGCCGTCCTAGGAACTTATGCCTGTTTATAGAAGGATTGGTCTTTCATGTATGTATGATTCTATGAGTTTTAGAAGGTGAGATGCAAGCCGGCTAAGATTGATAGAGTTTGGATTACCGATTGTTAACTGATTCACATGATTACGTGTTGATTAGGGTTTGAGTGTATCATGGCCATGTTTCTGAGAGGAACATCTGAGCTAGCATACCAGCTTCCCTACCTCGAGTTATAGTTTATTATCGGTTTCACATGATAGCTTTCACATGCTAGGTTATTTGTTCGTTATCTGTTTCATAACATGAAAAGCATATCATATATGTTAAAGTTTTGTATTGTCCATATACATTGCTTTTATGTTATTCATGTTTCATTAAACTTGACATTTCGTGGCTGGGAGGACTCGGAGTTACTCCCCACTGACTGTGGCTTCCGTGTTTATATTTAATGCGGTCGAACAGGTGGTGTTGCATATTTGGGGTACATGGACGAGCTAGCGAGCGAAGTATTTACCTTGGACCTATATCGGTTCATAGTTGTATATTATTGTACACTGTTTTATTTCCGTATTTATACGGGAGATATCTCTCCCGTCTTGTATATTTCGTTTGTGGAATATTATTTCCGTATTGTAATGACCATTTTTATTTCAGACACCTTCATTATGTATTTAAATTATTTTTTTTTCCTTCCGCAAATTTGAGGGTGTCACAAATTAATTGATTGCAATTGCTTAGTTATCGTTTGATTATCGTCTTAAATCTAGTTAATTGATTACTAGCCCGGATTAACTAACTAGTCTCGCAAATTAGGATTATCGCCGACCGGGTTTAGACTAATATAAGCTATGATAATTGAATAGAACTCGTTTAATGATAGCGATCGCATGTTTTTTTAAATAGTATATCTAAAGGGCATAATTGAATCGACCAATCTTGTGACCTTAGATAACTTTATTGCATGCCAATTGATTATCCCTCTATCCCCAAATAATAATCTGAGACCCTAGACTTTTAATCTTAGTGATTTCACCTTTTATTATTGTTATTATTGCAATTATTTTATAAACAAAAATCAAAACCCATATACTCTTACCTTTAAGACAGGCTTAGTTATTAGCAAATAGACTTATAACGCCTGCTTGTAGATTCGATACCCTACGTACCGCTGACTATTAGTTAGTATTGAGTTAGGTTTATTTTGATTTAGGGAAGACAACTTTACCCTTATCAAGTTCATAGGCTACATGATTACCAAAAGAGGAATAGAAGCCATCCCTGAACAGATTAAGGCGATCCTGGAATTTGAATCACCAAAACCTGTTACGGATATACAAAACCTGACGGGGAGAGTAGCAGCCCTGAACATATTCATCTTAAGATCATCTGAGAGGTGCAAAACCTTCTACAATCTACTCCGGAAAAATAAGTGGTTCCAGTGGGAACTTGAACATGTAGCAGCTTTCCAAGATCTAAAGACATACCTCTCATCTCTACCCCTATTGGCCAAGCAAGACAAAGGAGAACCCTTGACAGTTTACTTGTCAGTTACTGACACAGCAATAAGCGCAGTCTTGGTAAAGGAAATCGATGGGCAACAACATCTAGTCTACTATGTAAGTAAGAGTCTTCTAGATGCTGAGATGAGGTATGGTCTACTTGAAAAATATGTTTTAGCTTTGGTTATGTCTTGTACTAAATTTTGTCCTTACTTTGAATCTCACCCTATCCTAGTCCGGACCAACCTACCCATTAAATTCGTACTAAGAAAACCTGAACTATCATGAAGAATGTCCAAATGGTCAGTCCAACTTAGCACCTACTACCTAACATTTCAACCTAGAACAGCCATCAAATCCCATGGCCTAGCAGACTTTTTGGCCAACCTTAGTCCCAACCTAAAGCCTGGCCTAGCTAAGGAAATAATCAGACTAGACAACCCTGAAGTAGACCAGGAATGGGTCTTATAATTGACGAGGCAACAAACATGAGGGGGAGAGGCCTAGGTTTAGTACTCAAGTCGCCACAGGGGGATATAATCGCATAAGCCATAAGCTGCGAGTTCAAAGTTACAAACAATGAAGGTTAATACGAAGCCTTGATAGTCGGACTCAAGGTAAGCATTGACCTCGGTGTGCAGAACTTAAAGGTAAAAACTTACTCACTCCTTGTTAGAAATAAAATAAAGGGAATTTACGTTGCTAAAGATTCAAAAATGATATCATACCTACAAATTGCAAAAAAATCTTTGTGATAAAATCCCCTTATTTGATATTGAACAAATCCCGTGTGATTTGAACACCCAGGCTGATGCTCAGGCCAACCTAGGTTCAAATTTTAGCCCAAGCGATTTCAGCAGAGTCCCTATCATCCACCTTCTTGAACCGACCAATAATAAGCCCAACACTCTATGCTCTATAACTTATAACTAAGTTTCCTGGACAAAGCCATATTACGATTGGTTCCTACAAGGTATACTACCTCAGGGCAGCCATGAGATAAGAGCATTCAGAGTTAAGGCTTCCACTTACACAATCATCAATAACACATTGTTTAGAAAGTCTCAGGCTAGACTATACCTACGATGCCTGGAGCCATAAAAAGCTGACCAAGTCATCCAAGATATACATGATGGACATTGTGGCAAGCATAAAGGAGGGTAGAGCCTGGCAAGCAAAGTCCTCAGAAGCAACTACTTTTGGCTGACTCTAAGGGCCGATTGCCTGGCATACACCTCGAAATTCGAAGCCTGCCAACTACATTCCCCATTCATCCACAACCATCTGAGTATTTACACTCAATGTCAGCCCCCTGGCCTTTCATGAAATGGGGAATGGACATTGTAGGTAAGTTACCCCAAGCACCAAGACAGAAAGTATTCATGCTGGCAATGACAGACTACTTCTCCAAATGGATCGAATCAGATTCGCTCAGGCAGATCAAAGAGAAAGAGGTAATAGCTTTTATCAAAAGAAATATCATATGCCGATACAGCATCCCATCAGAAATAGTTTGCCACAATGGAACACTGTGACACCCTCAAATTTGCGGAAAGAAAAAAATAATTTAACTAAATCAAATATGAGAATACATAACGAAGGTGTCTTAAATAAAAAGGTTCAACAAAAAGGAAATAATATTATACAAAAGAAATATCCAAAACGGGAGACATATCTCCCGTATAATACGGAAATAAAAGAGTGTATAATAATATACAATCCTAAAGAACTGAATATAGGTCCAAGGTAAATACTTCGCTCGCTAGCTCGTCAATGTACCCAAGTATGCATCACGAACCTGCCAACCGCATTAAATATAAACACGGAAGCCACAGTCAGTGGGGAGTAACTCCGAGTTCTCCCAGCCACGAAAGGTCGAGTTTAATAAAACATGAATAACATAAAAGCAATGTATATGGAAAATACAAAACCTTAACATATACGATATGCTTATCATGTTATGAAACAAATAACTAACATAAAACCTAGCATGTGAAGGCTAAGCTACTCATGCAAACTATCATGTGAATCAGTTAACAACCGGTAATCCAAACTCTATCAACCTTAGCCGACTTGCATCTCACCTTCTAAGATTCATAGAATCATCAAACATGAAA